>JAMLFT010001555.1:0-30090 GCA_026544285.1 Pachyrhizus erosus
AATTTTTGAGAAACAAAAAATAAAAAAAATTATGAAAAATTAAAATAAAATAAAAATAAATACATATTTTAGCCTAAACTAATTCTATAAAATTTTAAACAAAGGAGCACTAAGTCCAAAATTGAAAATTGCACTCAATTTGGTCGTCGGTGCCATGCACAAAGGTAGTGCATTGTGTTGTGGCTTATTTATGTCTGAAAACTAGATTTGGATTGATATGCACGTCAAACAAATGAAGTCATTAAATAATAATCACATAAAAGAAAATTCCATATCACTAGCACAATGTGATGGTCGAGGTTTCAGAGATTGTTGTTGAATGCTGATATTTCCACGACACCATATAAGAAACAATATATGCTTTTAGTCCTCAGAAGAAAAAAAAAAAAAACAAGAAGGATCTTTCAATCCAAAATACGTCAGTTATTTTATCCAAAATGAACAGAACAGGTAGAATAGAAAACAATCTCGCATCTACTAACCATGGAGCTTATAATGACCAAGTATTAAAAACAATAATTTATTTTGATAATTTACATTCATAAATGAGGCATTAACATTTTTGTAATATTAATATAGAAATTCTAGATCGGTTATTGAAAAATAGGTTTCAATCACACTTCTTAGATTAATTATATGAATATAAACTTTATTAGATAATTGAGCTAATATGTGTTTACTATTTGAAACGTTTGATCACATTTTTGTATTATTTTTGCTAAATCAATTGTATTGTAATCGATTAAAAAAAATTATTTTTATATCAATTTTTAACATGATCAACCTAGAAGGTGATTTTTATATCAGTTAAAATAAATTTATTATCCAAAATGATAAGAAATTTAAATATTAAAATAATTATACACACATTTAAATATGAGATTTAACGATATTTGACAAATATATTTATGTTTTTCAAATCAAAACAATTTTTTTTTTATAAATATGATTATATCACTATTTATAATAACAATATAAATTTATAATACCATCCTTGTATCGAACAATATTCAATATTATATTGCAAGAGTTTCATTCCGACAATTCTCATTATAACCTAATAAAATATGAGTCATGCACAATAAATATATGATTTAGTTATGAATTGTTATTATTATTTAACCTTTCATTAATATTTTTATCACATAAAACATATAACACAATTGTTTTATGCTAATTTTAAATATTACTTAATTTTGATTTTTTTTTATGATTTTAAGATAAATTATTATTTAATAATTTATTGATATTAAAAATATATTTACACACCACTAATTTGATGACCATGATTCAATTATAATTAAACTAGTTAATTGTAAACTAAAATCCTTACCTATTTAAAAATTGATGTAATTTTAATACATTTTGATGAATTAGTCACTTTATAAGATTCTATTATTTAAATTTTTCTTCATATTAGTTTTGATTTAATCCTTTTAAATTTAGTTAAATCCATTTACAAAAAAATTATTTAAATTTCAGTTGTAAAATGTTGGAATAATATGCATGAAGTCATAGGTTTCAACCTTGGTTTGACCATTGTATATAGAAAAAAATACTTATTAATTTATTGGTGAGCAAGTGTTCCCATAATTATATCTTAGGTTAAATTAATTTGTAAGTTCTTAAATTATTTGATAGTTTTTAATTAGGTTCTTAAATTATTGTTTAGGGACCTAATTAAAAAATAAATATAGATTCAAGGACTCAATTGAAAAAAAATAGTTCAATGATTTATTTTAAAATTGTCATAGTTCAAGGACCTAGTTAAAAATTGTTAAGTCTTTATAAGTCAATATTTTCACTCTTGCAAGTTACTATTCTCACCTCTACAACCTTGCAGGTTTTAAAATTGATATTTTTAACTCGCAAATATGAGAACACTACCTTGAAGAGGAAAAAAATACCAACATATAGAGACTTGACAATTTTTAATTAAGTTATTAAACTATTTTTCATTTTTAAATAGGTTCATAAACTATTGTTTTTTCATTTGGATCTCTAAACAAATTCAAATATTTATAGAGACTTAACAAATACTTGAGGACCTAATTAAAAAATAAATACAAGTTCAGGAACCTAATTGAAAAAAATTCAAAAACCTATTAAAAATTCAAATAGTTTAGAGACTTACAAATTAATTTAACCTATCTTATTCCATAACCACCTTCAATCCTTTTGGTCTAACAAAGGATTGAGAATTAAGAAAGAAATTAAGAAGAGAAAGAAAGTAATATAAGTTTGAGTAAATTTGAAATGAATTTTTAAGAGTATACCTTCATTAAAAATTGGTTTTCACAAAAATTTATTATCAAAATTTATGGTTACCAAATATTTGGTTTCGTTATATCTATCTTTTTAGAAGTTCATGTAAATGCATATGAAAAATATAAGAATGAAGTCTAATTGTTTCTTAATTTTTTTCACAAATCATTTATTAAATATGTTAAAAGACTCAAATAGAACTAATTCATAAATCTTACACTTTCAATAAAATGAGTCAAAGGTATCATCCCATGAATTATTAAAACTACTTGTTCAAATCAAAATTGTTTTCTCGTAATTCAACTCTCTTTACATTAGTGAAAATTAAGATAATGGAAAGAGAAAATGAATACAAATGTCTATAAGAGTTTGTCTCACAACCCGAGTATATATCTAGTCCTTGATAACTACTAACCCAAGTTTGCCTCAGTTCTGATGTGTTTCTTACTGATATGCAAAAAGCAATTATGATTCAATTATTCTGTTTAAGGTTTTGTCTTTGTCTCACTCTTTGCATTAGTTTGTTACAAGGTCAAGCAAGTTTTTCAGTTAAAAAAAAATGCTAAAAGCTAATTGGAATGATGTGCCAAACATATCTCCCGTTATATAATTCATTCTCCATTCCACCACAAGCATTACTTAAGACTCATTTATATTCCCTGCCTTCACTTTTAAAGATGGATCAACATTTGTTTCATGAACAGGAAGCTTTTCTTTGATCGAAAGAACTTGTTTAACTTCAATCCAAGCACGCAACCGAGCAAATTAATTTGTTTGACTTAAATCAGTTTTATTTGCACAGTCTGCTTCAAGCTTTTCATCCAATGACCAAGGCATTCATACTCTATGTCTACCAGCCAAATATCGTTGCCCCCAAGATACTTTGACGTTGTCATTGACTCAATTTAACTGCTTAAGTAGCTGATTCTAGTCATATGATCCCTGTCTTCTATGTAGTCATGGCTTCTAGACCAAATTCAAGTAGTTCACTAGTTCGTTGTCTCCCATTGCCAGTATACAACATGCAGTCACAAGAATAAATTTTAGAGAGAACAATCTTTCCTTCAGAAAAGGTGCACACACTTTGGACACACTTGTTGTCTCCCTTAGTCATGAAGTTCATACCAGCATCTTATGAAAAAAGACACTGCACACACCTTCCTTGAAAGCGTCCAACCAAATCCAGCAAACATAATACAAGAATCATAAGAACTTTTGATTATCATAACCATCTGGATCATCTAAGCATTGCAGTAACATTTGATTCACAATTATCAAACAGCTTAATTCCCCCATTTAGTTGCTGTAGTAGTATGTATATCTCCTCACATTGGGGATGGGAATGATCTTCAGCATTGAAAGCATGCACTTTATTTTTCACTTCTATCCAACTCCAACCTGGAACCTTTTTCACTCCCCTTTCTCGCATCATCCTTGTTACACTAGCCTTCTCATCCCACATCTTGAAACGCCCATACATTTCAGAGAGTATAACATATGTGCAGTGCTCCTCAGGCTCCAGCTCCAGCAAAGTTTTTGCTATTTGACTAGCTAATTCGATATCACCACAAAATCTACAGGCACCTAACAAAGTTTTCAACACCATTGCATCAGGTTCAAAAGGCATTGTTTCAACCAAAGCTTTTGCCTTCTTAAGATGGCCTGCCCTACCATAGAGGTCAATAGCACAAGCATAGTGCTCCTGTCGTAGTGGAATACCAAAATCCGACTCCATAGACTCTATAAAATTGCAGCCTTCTTCTACCAGCCCATTATGACTGCACGCAGTGAGGACTGCAACAAAGGTTATATGATCAGGTTTCACCTTTCTTTCTTTCATTAAGTAAAAGAAGTCAAGTGCAATGTTTCCTTGTCCATGTTGTGCATATCCAAAGATGATTGAATTCCAAACAATTGCATTGTCTTTGGAAGTTGCTTCAAAAGATTTCCTAGCATCTTCTATGATCCCACATTTAGAATACATGAAGATCAACGAACTCGCAACATAATTGTTGGTATCAAAGCCTACTTTAAGTGCTAAGACATGAACTTGTTGACCTAGCTGTAAAGTTGCTAAATCTGAGCACGATCTTATGACAGCTGAAAAAGTATAGTGGTCAATTTCTCTGATCAGAGATCTCATCTGTAAAAATAACCTCAAGGCATCTTCACTCAAACCAACTTGTACATACCCTGCCAAAATGGAGTTCCAGGTGCAACAATCTTTGAGATCCATGGAAAAGAAGATTCTCAATGCGTCTTCCATGCACGTATCACTAAATCTGATATACATGGCAATCAAAGCATTAGAAACAGGCACAGAATCTTCAAGGCCCCTTTTTATCACCAACCCATGTAAACATTTTCCATGGCTTTTGTGCTCTTGCACGGTACAAGCACTGACAATCCCAGTGTAAGTATAAGCATCAGGTTCAAACCCAAAATTCTGCATATCAATGAAAACTTTAAACGCAAGATCTTCTTTCTCATGCATCAAGTAAGCACCAAGCATAGAGTTCCACGTAACCAGATCACAACACGCAAAAGCCCCACCAAATAGTCTCTCAGCATCTTGCAAAGAGCAGCACTCCGAATATGCAGTAATAGCTGCATTGTAGACAGTGTTAAACAATTCCAGCCCATGTTTCACAACTTTACAATGCAACTGTATTGCCAATCTATAAAACTCAACACCATCAAGCAATGTCAAAAGTGGAGACACCGTGCCATCATCAATCACTACACCTTCAAGCTCCATACAACTTAGCACCCAAAATGCCATGTCACGATCGCCAACTCTTGAATAACCAGCTACAAGCGTATTCCATGACACACAATTGCGCTTTGGCATGCTCTGGAACACAATGTATCCATCGTCAACTCTCCCACACTTGGCATACATGTCTAAGAGGGCACTGCCAGAAAACACATTTTCTGATAGCCCCAGCTTGATCATGACAGAATGCAGTTGTTGCCCGAGCTGTAACTCACCAGCATGGGCAACACCCTTGAGAATGCTCCCAAATGTGTGGCTGTCAAATGTAAGTACAGATCTTCTCATGGCAGTGAGGAGTTTCCACGTGGCGTCCAGGCGACCAGAGTTTGCATAAGCAGAAATTATAGCGTTCCAAGACACGGTATCTCTGTGGGGCATTTCGTCGAACACTTGGTGAGCAAAGGTTAATTCTGTGCATTTTGCGTAGAAAGTTATGAGGTTGTTGGCCGTGTAAAGGTCTGCTATGGAGCCTAACTTGATGGCTTTGCAATGGGTTGCTTTGAGGCCAAGCAAAGATAGATAGTGCAACCTCTTCATTCATGAGCATATCAAAGAAATGGTAACGTGGTTTCGAAATACATAGGATTTTGATGCCCAAAATGGAATTTGAACGAGACACAGGCGAGGGAAAGGGGTCTTAATTAACCAAACCTTTACTATTTACATACATTGAAATCAATCTATAAATATGTTTAAATACACATTAAATTATTCGGAATTACATTATCATACTAGTTAATGAGATTCAAAGTAAATATTTATATATTTGTTTTTATATTAAAAAATTAATTTTGATTATGTTGAATTAAAGTTTAAAAAATATTTTTATAATTTTTTATGCATAGTTATAAATTTCAATTCACCAAATAAAAAATTATTTTTAAAGTCTTGATTTTAATTCAAATATGTATTTTTAACTTAAAGTAATTTTAGATAACTTTTACATTAAATAAAAAATTATACTACATTTTATTTCTAATTTAATTTTAGAGTAAAAATACTTAAACATAAACTATGTCATTTTAAAATCAATTTTAACTAAAATTATTTTTACAAAATCTTACATTATTAAAATGAACGGAAGTTGATCTTAACATTAAAATGCACACACTACAAGACATGTTAATGTAAGAAATGGTCTACACAGTAATCAATATACATGAATTTTATGTGCTTACATAGTAGTTTAATATAGGAACAAAACTCACCACAAATTTCTTTCCAATAAATTATAGAATTTTGCCCTAATCTAAATTTCAAAAGAATCCAGAAAAAAAAATGGGCAAAAAAATGTATGGGCCGAAATAAAAGAACCAAAAGTGGGACACAACATGGGCCCAACAAAAGTCCTTTTCTTCATTATTCAACTAGGAGTTTGAGTTTGAGACCCAAATTGAGTTTTCAACAAAAGTCCTCCCATTCTGCTGAATGGTGATGGCTTCGTAGTTTGTAACGGAAAACGAAACCCTCGAAAGAACGAAGCTATGAGCATATGTTAGTCTTAAGTGAGTGTACATATTAATATCATCTTTCAAAACGACGTCGTTGAGGTAACCTTCTCCATTCTTCTTCCTCTTATTATAATCAAATAATTATGGAGTTCCGTTTCGATTATATATTATAGTTTCATAATTAGTTATTTGAGACATAGTTTGAGCTGAACTGAATTTCACAAACTACAAATTATAGAGGTTTAAGGGAATAAAAGGAAATTGAAACATAGAGGTGTGTTTCTTGTATATATCATTGTTTTCAGTATGTTTTATTTTTCTATCGAATATTCCGTTGAATGCAAGTTATTAGGGTATTTCGAAGAATATAGTAGAACCTTGAGAGATGCATGGCGTGTGTTTTTATATTTCTGTTGCTTGATTTTGACTCTATGAATTTTCTTTATTTAATGATGTGAAATGGAGTTCTTATTCGGAGCCTTCATTGTAAAGTCTAAATTTGAAATTCAGGGGAATGGTAATTCTTTGCAAACCTGTTCTGTGGGCTTGAAATGGAAAGAAAGTGTTTGGTTTGGATTAATTTTTGAGGAAATGATTGTTCTGTGGGCTTTAAAGTTTTCTGAAGAAGCTTACCAAAAAAAAAAAAGCTTTGAAATGAGCTAAACTATTGTTTAAGAGAGTTCCATTTGTGAAACTGAGTAATTGGATATAGTAGGATTATTTTGGATGTATGTGGTCTCAGGTTGGGGTTTTAGCACAAGATGTCTCTGCGAATAAAGGCAGTGGTAGATAAGTTTGTCCAGGAGTTGCAGGAAGCGTTGGATGCTGATATTCAGGATAGGATCATGAAGGACAGAGAGATGCAAAGCTACATTGAAGAGCGTGAACGTGAGGTTGCTGAGCGTGAAGCTGCGTGGAAGGCTGATCTTTCTCGTCGTGAGGTATCTACTGAATACCCATTCCTCTCAAATTCTTAACCGTTTTAGTTTTTCTTACTTTAATATGGTCTCTCCTGGTGGGATAAGACTATTGTTGTTGTTTTGTTGTTATTGTTGTAATGTGCACTTTGCATTTCCTTTCATGTATAGATGGGCAGTGGAAGATAGTGAAAAAACGTAAAGACCCTGATCTCACTGTGTAACAACATATATTTGATACTGCTGTTTGAATAGTTTAGTTTATGGATTAACATAATTGCAATGCTCTCCACACAATGGCTATGATTTTCTGTCATTTATGCTTACAGGAAATTTTCATTTTCATTTGTTGGTAATCAAGTGTAATTAATTACATTTTTTATGAATTGAAAATGAAGCTGTCACCTTTGACTCTACCTAAGCTAATTCAGGGTGGAGTGGAATTAATTATCATTTATACCTACTGAATAACTATTAGACTTTCTCCCCTTAGCTTTAATTTTTTGGTTCAAGGGAGGACTCAACACAGAGGTGGGCTTTGCCACCTTGGAGGTAGTCCATAGGGGCATGGGAAGGGGATGGACTGCATTACAGGGTTTGAACCCATTTTAAGTGTCCTACAGCTTTACCAACTGTGTAGTGTCATCGGGACACTCCCCATACCTTAGCATCTAATCATTTTTACTTATAACTTTGTTGTTGTTGTGCATACCACTGAGAAAAGTCGAACCCAAATTATATTGTTATGTTGCTGTAAGGCTCTAGTACTATTCACAGTAATCAATCAAAAGTGAAAATGATTGTAAATTTCTTTTTATGGTTGATGATGTATAATGAGAATACAGTTGTTCCTATTTTAGTTCTATTGGTAAAAAATTTATTACTTTCCTTGTATCTGCTGAGCATGGAAATGGCTGTACATGAATTATGGCTTAAATTACTGACTAGTTCCCAGTTTGTCAAAAAATAAACAAAAAAATGGGAATGTACTCTGTTCTACTTTTCAAATATTTTTCTGTAGATTCTTGAACTTCTGTTTTCTTTGCAATGTTTTATAATGTATCGAATTTGTTCCCTCAATCCTATATCTGTCTGTTTGCACAGGCATATTATAAGGGTGGGGGCCAACCGCAGCCCAAACAATTGTTTTCTCCTCCATTAACTATGTATAATTTTTTAAACCCCGGCCCCCACCCCTAAGAGTGTTTATTCAAGTTATCTGAGTATCTATTTTGTACCTTTTCCTAAATTTCTGTTAGTGTGACTCTTTTGATATTTTGATGCAAGATCTGTGAAAGCAACATAGCAATGCCAATTTCACTTGACTTCTGATGGGAATCCTATGATGAAATATATTACCTACATTTGGTCTAGATGTAGCTGCTTTTCATTTTTTTTTTTTTTTCAAACTTCTGAATTGGTGTGAGCTTGCATTACACTGGTGACTAATATATCTTACCCTGCTCGCCTTGCTTGACTGACAAATGACTGTATCCTAGACAAAAGCTGGTCTTTATCTTTAGGTGAATAATTGACGAATTGAAATGCAGTGGATCAATTTGAGGTTGATGGTACCAGATATATTGATATTGATGCCATTTTAGTAAACTGCTCCTGAAATTGAAGAAAGCAAAGTCGCTTTTAGGCACTAGGCATTGTACAAAGAAGTGATTATTAACTATCACAATGTGAGGTAGATTCATTTGAGCTTTTGGTACCAGATATATTGATATTGATGCAATTTTAGTGAACTGCTTCTGAAATTGATCAAAGAAAGCCAAGTGGCTTTTATGCACCAAGCATTATATGGAGAAATGATTCTTTAACTATCACAAGCTAAATAAATGAAGCTTTCTAGCCCCTAAATATGTCTACTAAGTGTTTGATACATGATAAACCCCTTGATGGAGTGATGGCTCAACTAGTGATTGTGGAATAAATCTAGATATAAACAAAATGCCCTGAAATTTTTAAGTTAGAGATAACAAATATAACTAAAACAGTTGCTTCACGGTTGCAAGAAACAGAGTAAATGTATAATTTTAAAAAATGAAAAAAAGTTTAACAGATAGCATAGTTAGCCTCTAGAATCTGATTTATGCTGTTAAAAAATGTTAGATCTGAAGTTGAAATTCCCTTGCCCTTGGAATCTACCCATAGGATGTTGTTTGTGATCATTGTTCTTTAATTCAAATTATCAGATGGTCACCAGAAAGGCCTTTCTGCAGAATGTTTCTGCCTTGGATTAGAGTGTTATATTTTCCAGGCATTTCTACTATACACAACACTTTTTTAATGTTTTGACTAATGAATAATAAGGTTCTTGGGACCTAATTTTCTATATTCTGTGAAGATTTGTGTATATTACTTGTGAAGTAAATATTGTTGCATTTGTGAAACAAAAAACGGAACAGAATATTGAAATTGACTGAGCATTCTAACAATACTTCCATTCATCGAATAGATATTTCCTTTTGTGATCCTGCTATTAAATAAGATAAAAAAAAGAACTCCTTCATGGCCCTCACTTTTTTAATGTTCCAGGCTGAGATTGCTCGTCAAGAAGCAAGGCTGAAGATGGAGAGAGACAATCTTGAGAAAGAGAAAAGTGTCTTGATGGGAACTGCGTCAAATCAAGATAACCAAGATGGAGCTCTTGAAATTACAGTAAGTGGTGAAAAATACCGTTGCCTCAGATTTGCCAAGGCAAAAAAATAAAGCTTTGCAGGGGTGACGAAAAGGAAAAATATGCTTTTCACCTCTCTCCTCCCGCAGGGCTAGTGCTGCCGAGGAATCACATGAAATTGTCAAGCTCAGTTGATGTACCTCTGGGAACATTTATTGAAATTTAACTTAGTTGTGGTTTGCAATGCCTGTTAGATAAGTGTTATTATGGCTTGCTCAATTAAATTTTTATTTCATTCTTTTCTGTGATGGTGTTGATACTTTGTTTTGCTGAATTATGTTTCCGGGTAAATTATTTATGACATTAGATGAATTTAGTTACCAATTTTTGCTTTGTCATGCACAGAATTCTGGTATGAAACGTATGTAACCGTTACAACTTTTTTTCATTGGAAAAATAAAGAGTAAGTTACAAGGACAATGAAGTTAGTGAAAATTTACAATAAATTTCACGATCTGAAGGTCAGTTGCAAGTTAAGTTACACACTTGGAAGTTTATGAATTTTACAGAAACAAGACAAATTAAGGATTAAACCAAACTCCCTTGCAGCCAAAAAGCGCTTAGCCTCAGAGAAAATGATCTTGCAGGGGTTCTTGTGGATTAAGGCACTAGAGAGTCAGTCAACAGAAATATTTTGGTCTTCGTACTATTATTGGAAGATAAAATAAGAATCAATTTTGTCCGGAATAGGGAGTATAAATTAAGTAAATATTGATGCATCAGTATCCAAGGATGATGGTACAGGACTTGGCTTCATTTTCAGGGACCATAGGGACCAGGTGCTTGCATGCACTACCAAACAGTCAAAAGTTCTTTCCAAACAAAACTTGCCAAGGCGGTGGGGAATTACGATGGCTGCCCAACTACGTTTTACTGAAGTCACCTTTGAAACAGATTGCAGACAGCTATGGTAAATTGGTCATGAGACAAGTTATTTCCATGTGGTACGAATTAAACCAGGACCAAAATGTTATTTACATTGAATAGTTTAATGAATGTTAGTGGCATGCACTTACTTTGGACTCTTTCTCTCTCCCTAACTAATGCTCAGGCAATGTGGCAGCAGTCAAGTTAGCTTAGTGTTTTCTTTAGACTAGATGTAGTGGATGGAGGATGCTCCTCAAGAAATTTTCATACTGTCCAGTCTGATGTACAATCTTCGGCGAATCTTAAAATTTAATAACATCCAATTCATTCTTAAAAAAAAAAGAAGTAAAAATTAAACCTAACTAAATAGTGATTAAAAAGTAAATTGATACTTTCATGCTTAAACTTGATACATGTTCAATTGTCGCATCATTTAAGTTTAATTAAAAGTAATTTGTACTAACTCTCTACGAGATTTTGTCAAATTTGTTTCCGTACTTTTACTTTTTTTTTCTTTTATACTAGCCTCTTTTAATTATTTGAAAACAATATATATATTACACTGATTCTACTTAATCATTTGAAAAACATTACAAATATTACAGTATTTAAGGTTGCTATAAATCTTGAAAAAAAGGGATTGTGTGTAATCTCAATAAAGTTCAGAGAAAGTTAAAGTAATTTGTTCTTAATTTAAATGGTCTATTTAAACTCACAATTTTCTATATATACAAAATATGGCGAAAAAGAAATAGAATGGCATGGATCAATCCAAGGAATGTTTAAAAAAAAAATCATATATCCCGCTAACCCTTTATTTTTTCTATTGGTTATGACCTTGCTCAGAACCATTCTCTTCCCCTAAATTTTTCAGGAATAATGTTACTTGAAACAGCCCTGAATATAGTGATCTCATCTTATCAATGAGGCTCAACAAAATCATGATTGAAACAGCCCTGAAACTGATCCATGTTTAGAATGGTGTTGACAATGGCTTGGGGTCTCAAAGTAGCATCAACTCTAAGTACTCCCTCAGACTCATCAACATAAAGTAAATCTAACTGAGATTGCAGAAGAGATGCAGGCATATAATGTTTCCCTTCTACAGCTCTCTTATTTACTCGAGCACTCAGCACTTCAGCAGGTGCATCTAACAGAATGAAGTTAACAGCACTTGCATATGTCCCCCATTTATAACCAGGGTCACCTGATCTAAGAACTTCTCTATATTGCTTCTTCAATGCAGAACAACCAAGAATCAGACCCTTTCTGTTGTTTAAGTATTCTTTTATGGCATCACGTAGTGATTCAAGCCATGGCATCCGGTCCTCATCTGTAAGTGGGATTCCCATCCTCATTTTTTCTGTTGTATTGAAAGAAATGAGGTGAAAGTCAAAACAAAGTAAAAGGAAAAGGAATGATGGAAACACAGAAACAAGTTCTTCATTGAATGTTAATCAACTTGCTTTTCTAGTTTATCAGTCAAATTGTGCATACTCATATACACACCTTTGTTTGATTCAGTGTGAAAATCGTCAGCATCAAGGTACTTATAGTTCAACTCTTTTTCCAGCCTCCGACCTATTGTGCTGTTGGACAAAATATCCATTAGATAAGTTTTGCAACAAAAAATGTTAACCAATCAGTGTCATTCAACTGCTTGAAAATGGTTAAATGTCCCACAGATCATCACCAGAGTTAGCACTCATGCAGAAATCATACTTAAGAATGATCATCGATTTTCTATATTTAAAAAATCTGCCATGCCTTTTTATGCTGACCAATGTGATAGCGGGCATAATTTACTCTATTTTTTGGGGTACGTAATAATGTCTAAAATTTTATCACCAAAGAAAGTGGCAATAAACAAGGATGATAATTAATAACCTAGTAGATTAAGGTTGCCTTCTAAGTAATGACAGAGTTCAACAACAATACACTCCACAGCTACAAGCAATGAAAGAGTTCAAGTTCAACAACATTACACTACACAGCTACATGCATTTTCATAAACTTAACGTACAAAAACACTAAAAGTGTCTACACAGTAATTCAAAGTCCCTTAGGGAAGGGGGTAGTATAAGAATGGGATAGTTAAGGTTCTCCAAAAATTAAAAAAATAGCTATGATATACATATATTTTATATAATGATTTATCATTATTTAAAAAAGATACTACTTGATTTGAAAAGAAATTGAAGAGACTAACCCCTTCTACAGAGATGTAAGGAAATGTTAATACAAAAAGGAGATTTAACTCTTGTAAAGTAAAAGTATGAAGTGAGAAAGTGAAGGTATATCCATGATTGATTTACAGTTATAATTGAATTCAATTGTAGATCTACTTTCACTTTTCATTTTACACATGTAATCACTTTAAAGACATCTTATACACGACTTCTTTTTCATATTCTAGTCCTGAACTCTAAACTCTAAATCCCAAGTCCAATAAAATATTCTCTTCTTTGAATTTGTTTTTTATATCAAGATTTTATAGAAAGTCTGTGACCATCATTATATCAAGAACTTTGAAGTCTCCGTGATTGTATGGTCTATGTATTTGTGATCACATTTATCTACAATTTTCTGTAGCATTAAGAATTCCAACAAAATCACAATGTCACTGCAATTTAAAACATTATTTTATATAAATATTAATGATTATTAGTTGTATTTAACATATTAATGTTTTAATATATGTTTTCATATTTATATTTGGTCACCTCAAAATAAATGGGTAGCTCTGTCTCCGATCCCCAGTGCATAGATAATTATTTTTCAACTTCTTCCTGTCATATAAAAACAAGCGATGTTCTCCATCCTATTATCAAATCCATTGCCAGTGGGTTCCATCTAGTTTCTTTCATTCCAGTCCCATCCCTTTTAAGTTTATACTTTAACAAAGGAGAAGGAAGAAATAAAGAATCACACCCCCAGTGAAGAATAATCTATTTTCAATTACTAGTTGGAAACAAAACAATTAACATAATAATAATAACAAAATGAAATGAAGTGCTTATCTTATTCACATCTAAGGTTTATTTCATTAGATGAATTGGAGTTGGAGACTTACGTTTTTCCTGCTCCGCTGACACCCATGACCACGAAAACTGCACCAGTGAATGTTTTTGGTTTCAGATTGAATTTATTTGGTGCACAAAATGAAGCAAAGTATTGAATAAAATTAGTGAATTATTTACCGTTGTTTGAAGCCATGTTGATGTATTGGATTGGTATGCAGAGATCAGAAATTGTATATTTTGACTTTGGGACCCAAACAACTAATAGAGAGAGAGCCTTGAAAAGTAAAGCATATAGATATATATTATGTATGCACAAAGACAATGAAAAAGACATAAAATTCACAATTAATTGCGGTTTCTATTAAATAAAATAAGGTAGGCTTTACCTCTCTCTTAACTTTACGTGCCTTATCAGAATTTAAGTCTCTATTGAGCTGTGATCGTCATTGAGGTAGAATCCCAATCATCCCATCAAATTATACTAATCCAATGTAACTGCAACTCATAACAAAACCAAAACAAATTATACTTTAATTGTTATATTCTTTTAATTTTTATAATAAATATATATTAATTACTTAGAGTGTGTCTCAATTAATTCGGAGTTATTTTAAATTTGAGTAATAGATATGTACGTTCAAGATTACTTTTTAAAAAGAATATTTGTGATCTAATTATAAAAAATATTATGTCCTCTTCATGAATTACATTTTGTATAATATTATATTATATTTATTAGTATACTGACAGGTGTAATATATGATTTTTTTATTATATTTTAAAATTATAAAGTTGTTATTATAATTTTCATTTATTACATATATTATTTAAAAATTATAAAATATAAAAATTAAAATAATGGTTATAAATATTTAATTCAATTTAAGTTTTTAATTTTTTTAATATACCATACATTATTATTTGTGATTAAATGACTTTGTATAATATCTTTTATAAATTAATAAATAACTTAATTTATTTATAAGTTTTTTTCATATTTCTCATCAAGGTTATAATAGTTAAAACTATTTTAATTAATCTAAAATTATATAATTATATTAATTTAAAATAATTTTAAATATTGTAATTAAAACATATATATTTGTTAATTATAATTAATTTAATTATTTTAAAAATAATATATGCTTGTTCAAATTAATCTAATTACTATATTTAACTAGTATTCTATTTGTGCATGAATTGATATATATTATACATATTTATATAGTTTTATGAATAAACAATAGGTAAAAAAACTCTCTAATTTTTTTTTTCAAAAGCATAAAAAATTTTCATTTAAATTTTTACTTTAATTCAGATAAAAAATAAAACTATATACTCATTTTAATTATCTTAATTACTATATTTATACTTTTTATGAATTAAAATAGACAAAAATTTCTTGATCAATTACATAAAAAATTTCTGCTTTGAGTTCTTTATTTTTATTATTATAAAGATAAAGATATACAATTATTTTAATTATCTCAATTATTATATTTATATAGTTTTATAAATTAAAAATAGATAAAAAAAATCTCTAAATTTTTTTTTCAATTATATAACAATTTACTACACAAATTTCTTTACTTTTATTATTGTAAAAATAAAGATATATAGATGTTATAATTGCATTAGTTACTTTATTTATATAATTTTATAAATTAAAATAGATAAAAAAATTTAAACTTAATAGTATAAATTTTTTTCCAGACTCATTACTTAAATTATTATAAATTTATACAGTTTTATGAATTAAAATAAATAAAAATTTTATAAACAGTTTTTATTCAATTTCATAAGAATTTTTACTTAAAGTCCTTTAATTTTATTATCATAAAGATATATTTGTTCTAATTACTTTATTTAATACATTTATATAATTTTATGGTTAATATATATATAAATTTCTCTAAAAAATTTACGCAATTGAATAGAATTTTCACATATATTTTTTTTAATTGTAATATCAAAATATATATTTATCACAATTATCTTAATTATTTTATTTATATAAGTTTATGAATTAAAAATAAATAAAATTTTATAAAAATTTCAAGTTCAATTGCATAATAATTTTTATTTAGATTTTTAATTTTTATTTTAAAGATATACATATACTAATTACCAATAATATATAATAATATAGTTTTATGTATTAAAAAATAGATAAAAACTTCTTAAATTTTTCTACTCAAGCGCACTATAATTTCTTACTTAAACTTTTATTTTGTTATTATAAACTTTTAATTACCTTAATTATTATATTTGCATAATTTTATGAATTAAAAATAGATAAATTTTCACTTTTTTTTTAACTCAATTGTATAACAATTTTTAACATAAATTTTTACTTTTGTTATTGTGGGAAAAAAATATATGCTGTAGTAATTACCTGAATAAATATTTTGTATATTTTTATGAATTAATAATAGGTAAAACTCATTAAAATTTCTAGCTCAATTGTATAAATATTTTCTTCTAATATTTCTTTTTTTATTATGAAATGATATATATTTATTTTAATTACCTTAATTGTTATATTTATAACCTTTAAGAATTAAAATATATAAAAATATTTCTCTAAAATTTATTTGCTCAAATGCATAAAATTTTGTACTCAATTTCTTTATTTTTATTATTATGAAGATATATAATTATTTTCATTACCTTAATTAATATATTTATATAGTTTTATAAATTAAAAAATAGATAAAATTTTCTCTAAAAATATTTCACTTAATTCCATAAAAATTTTGCAATCAAACTTATTTGCATTTATTATTATAAAGATATTAATAGTAATATTTTCTTTAAAATATATATTATAAAATGTATCTTAATTTTCATTTTATTGTAGGCTTAATTAACCTTTTGGTGCTATAAAATGAGAGATTCTTTTTATTAATCCTTGAAAAAAAAATTGATAAACTGAATTTTTAAAAATAAGTAAGGATACAATTACCTTGTCAAACTATGTTATGAAAGATTTAAAATATAATTTACGAAAAAAAAATACATGTGATTGTTTTGTCAAACTTTTTGATGACATGATAAGTGTAATTGTCTTATTAGAATTTTTTTCATCATGTGACAAGTCAATAGATTACTAACTTTATTGGTATATTATTAATTAATATTGTTACTTAACAGAAGAAACAAAAACTAAAATTTTAAAACTTTAAAAGACTAAAATAAAAAATATTTTATTTTATAATAACCATAATGTTGTTTAAGCTTTTATTATTTATGTGTTATTTATGAATAATTTTTTTATATTCAATTCTCATTTATTCTCTATAAAATAAGTTTATTTTAAGTAATATGCATATCCTATATTTACACAGAATCTTTATTTATTAATGTTATTTTTTATTTATCAAGTATTAAATAAGTTTAGGCAAATTGTGATATATATATCCTTATTTTAGGTAATATGCATATCTTTGTTTATAGAGAGTATCCTTATATATGTTATATTCTTATTTATTTTCTATTAAATAAATTTATTTTAGATAAATTAAGTAATAATTTTATCCTTATTTATAAAGATTCTATACATAATTATGTTATTATATAATGTTCCTATGGATGGGTCTAGTGATACTTATTTGAAGAGAGAAAGTTAGAGTTGAGCTTTATAATTGTCAAACATATGTGGCTAGTTGTGACTTCAACAAGAACACACATCAATCTACCTTATAGGATGATTCTAATTAAAGTCTTTGAGAAATTTGAAGTTCCACTAAATGGAGAACCTAAAGATTCTAAGTTTACCTACTTTTGTAAAGAGAACATCAAAAGGATGAGGTTTGGAGCATCTTCAAAGATTCATAGGATAACACCTTTAGAATGAAGAGAAAAGGTATAGGAAGAAGAGGAGGAGGAAAAGGTATAGTTTGAGAGAATGACAAAAGGAATAAATGAGAAGTTTAGATCAAAAGCAAAAAAAAATTTTGTAATTGAAGAAAGAAGGCCTTTGCAAAAGGAAAAGGGAGAAAATAACTAAGAAAATACATGATCTACATATATTAGAAGTAGGTGTTTCTGTAGTTGCTAAAGAAGAGGAAACTTGTACAAAACAAAAGGGGGTAAAAAAAGAAAAAAAAACCAAGATGAAGCATGAGCAAACCAAAACAAAAGAAGGATCTTCTGAAGTATCTGGAAGGAGGGAATGCTTTAAGAAAGTTGAAGAAGAAAGAGCTCCTCAAAGTAGGTTGAAGAAATCCCTGCTAAAGACTATTCTAAAGAAACAAGTTCAAAAACAAAGGAAGAAAGCATAAGTGAACCTTTCATAAGTGATTTGGCAAGAAGAGAAAAAGAAGTTCCTTTATCTCAACTAGAAGAAGCTTTTGATGTTCAAAAAATAGTTAAGTCTTAGAAGATAATGTTTGCTCAAGAAAAGCAGGATCTAGGCAAAATGATAAAGAAAATTGTCTTAGAAGTTGATGTTGAGAAAGTTATAGATGTAGGAGAAAAGGTCTTTATAGAAAAAGAATCTACAACAAAAGAAGATATATCTATGGTTGAAGCCTTGGAAGAAAAAGCTCCAAAAGTAACTTCCTCAAGAGACTAGTGATTTATGCCTCTCCATAAGAAGAAAATTTTATGGTAATTGATGATAGTGATAAGAGGTAATCATCAAATTCCTTATATTAATATTGCTTTTGATGGATCTTTTTCTAACCCAAAACTTGTTCTTGAGATCCATGCATACTAAGATTCTAGAAGAAAAAGAAACTAAGAAGACTTGAAGTATTGAAGCTCTCAAATGATGAAAAAGATCTTATTTATCAGGTTAAAGAAATGGAAGGAGTAGAAAAAAGTAAAGAGAAGGGAGAAAGAGATGAAAGTATGGTAGAACTTCATCAAATAGAAGCAAGGGCACTTACTCAACTTGCTCAAAACTATTAGGTGACTCCTAAAATAGATGGCATCATACTTATTTTTATCTCTTATGATATTAGGATTCAAATACCTGTGACATTGAGATCACCTTAAAAGTAACCCCCTTTTAGCTTATTCATATTGTGGATTCTAATGTCACATTTGGCACAAAAAACAATAATAGATTTCTTGCTTCTCTACAACTTCAAGGAGTTCTCGCTCAAATTGCTTCAATTAAAAATCCTCTTCTTCAAGACTCATCAATTTTTTAATCAATTAACACCTTTAGAGAAAGCTAAGGCACAAAAGTTATTATTCAAAATCCTCAAGCTAGACTATTCCCCTCCAGTCCCCTCCTATTTTAGTCTATGCAAATTAAGATATGGTGAATATATTAAAACAAGCTAAGCTCCCAAGTTCCTAATGATTATGTTTCCTACTCCTACAATAACTTCTTTTTTTCCTTCTCCCATGCATGAACAAACAAATGTTTATCTTCTCATTCATTCATGATTTAACCTACTATTTCCAATGCATTACCTAGTGGGTTTCATAGAAATGACACCTTAGATTTTCTTATGACTAAGATGTCAACAACTTAGCTTCAATACCATGACATTATTTTTGTCTTGTTTGCAATCCAAAAGAATAAGTAAAAGAAGCTTTCGACATTTCACTTCTACCCCTCATAGTCACAATGTCTTCATTTGTATGTACAATAAATAGAGTAGCTACTTTCTACAATAGAGTCCAAAGAACAACGCTAAAGCCTTAAGATAAGAAATTAGATATAAAGGATAGTCTAACAACATAAAGTGGTTAGCTTCATTTTAATACCTCAAATGAATTTTATTTAGGATTAAACATTTTTTTAGTCCATGTAAATGTGACAATTTTTTATTTTTATATTTTAATTGTTGAATTTTGATCTCTTATTTTATAAAATAAATCAAAATTGAATCCAATTATAGATTTTATTAATTATTTTGATCAATTTAATGTTAATTCTAAATAGATTGACTCTAATTTTAGTTAGATTATTCTTGTTCTCCTTCATCTTATTTTGTGGATGGTGAATTGATTCATTATTTATTTTAGGTTTGATTCATTTTTGACACATTTTATAAAATGAAAGACAAAAATCTATGATTAAAATAAATAAACTAAAAATGAACTTTTCATGTTTATAGAGATTAAAAAGCATGTTTAACTCTTTCATTTATTTTAAAATCAAGTCACATCATTAATACAAAACCTTAAAATATATTATATAATCTATACATGTCACATCATCAATCACATAATAATATTATATCATCATGTTGCTATCAATTTGATAGAGTTAATGTTTGGACTAAATTTATAAAATTTAATTAGTTAAGAGATTAAATTTGTGAGAAAAAAAATTAGGGACAAAATTTGTGAAACCAAGAAGGAAAACAAAATATGCTATTAAGCCTGAAATTTTTAATATTCAAGAGATCTCAAACTTGTAAATACTCCTCCATTATAATCATTAAAGTCAGATTTCAATTACCACTAATATAATGTGATATTTACATATCATTAAAATAATATTTCGTTATGTAAAACTTTGTTAATTTTTTGAATTAAAGTAAGAGTAAGTATTTTTACTTTTAAGCCATATTTTCTATTATCAGTGAAATAAAGTTTGAGACGTAACATTGTATATTGGAAATGAAAAATACTAAACAACTAGAATTCTTTTGTCTATGTGAGCTAATATTGCTGTTAACTGCTAAACGAGTGTTTTCCACTATTTTGATTTATCCAATAACTCTTATAGAATTCAGATACAATCTAATTAAATTTTATCAAATTTTTTTTATCTGTGTAGAATTATTTATTAAAAATTCAAGGTAGGCAAGAAATGGTTCAAAATAAAAAAAAAACTTAACAATAAATCGTCATTAAAGGAGTGTTTATTGTTACTATAATGCGATTATTGTCACTCTTATTTAATTAAATTTTATAATTTATTGTAAATTATTAGTTTAATCACTGAGAATAATATAATACGTTTTTATATAAAGGTATTAAATAAGAATGACAATAAACACAGACAGTTATAATATACAAATGCATTTAATTCAAGCACAAGATATTTATTGTGCGATATAACAAATCTCACCATTTTAATGAAACATAGCTTGAACGGCACATGATCTCTTGCCATTTTATTGAAACATTACTCCTAAATCAATTGTCTTCGACCTTATCTACTTTAGAAATAGAGTTATGATACAACCAATTAGAATGCTGAGTAAATGTTTCAATTTTGAATAATGCTACTTACACATAGCATATGCATTGTTTCTATCATTTAATTATATTGGGTTTTATTTTATTCTCGTACGTAACAACTCTTAATTGTGATACCTCGCATAGATGAGAGTTGATGTCTACGAAATTCTACACCAAACATTATCCTTGCAATCCATTGGCAAAATTCATAATTATTTCGTAATGCTACAATTACTTTTCACTTTGACCAAACTGCGTAAGTTAAGAATTTTGCGTAAAAGAGAATGTTCACATCATTACATGACTCGTACAAATCTTGATAAACTTCCTAACGTCACATAAATCACAGGCTATTTTTTTTTTTTTTTCTGATTTAGAAATCACGGTACCCTCAAACCATTGTATCATAGAATAATCTTGCTTACGATGGATAATTATCGTTGGTTCAAAACTATTTTATATACAGAAAAAATCAAACATAAATTATCCTTTTAAATAGATATTTTTTTACATATGAATACAATGAAACTTTATACCACTGCATCAATCCTAAAGATTATAGACTACTTTCTTATGTCAACAAACTATTAAGAGCATGATTGAACAAACATTTCTATTGTATAACATAGCCTGTTTCTGTTACCCACTGGTGATCAACACTAGGGATTTCAGAACACAACCATCTACAGGAATTTTATAGCTAACCCAAAGCAACAATGTGACTATCATTTTTTTCACTCACTGAACAATTTAATGTGATCATAATGCAGCTACAAAGTCACACTAATTGTCTATATTGCCTAAAGAAATTATCTACTTGAACAATTGAGCAAGATCAGGATCGTCCAAATCCACATCCAACCATCCATTCAACTTCATATATTCTACATAATGATCTGGAGGCTCCACTGCACGAGTACGTTTTGGAGTAAAGCCGTGAATTTTTGCAAGGTCTCTGGCAAGCCATTTAGCATAAGTCTGATCCACAGGAGGTACAATCTTGAGTAATATTATGTTATCCTTTTCTTGCTTCTCCAATTTGTTTCCCCTGACAAATTTGTTTCCCATGACAATTTAACCTGAATGGAGATTTTTGAAAAATGAGCTGTACAAGGTATTTGAGTGGAACTAGCAGAGGTGATTTTATTGCAGTGATACAAACAGCGAAATAAACATATTTGGTTTGCTTCTGCTCCTAAATTATATTTGTGCAGAACAGAAGCAGCAAGCAACGCGAAAGTTACTTTGGTCCTGTTTTGGATGAATTGTTTCAAGTAATACTTACAGGAAAAGTGCTAAGCAAAAAAGCACTGATGTCAAATGCTACTTCTCAACAAGTTGTTTCGCACTTGGATGTAGGCTTGCATGAGTACTTAAATAATAAGTGTCATTTGGATGTATTTGTACAACTGCTTCTATTTAATGAAATTGCTAAAAGTTACATATTGTAGTTAGTAATTACAATATCAAATGTAGAGAAGTTAATAATCTCAAAATTAATAATTTTATTATGTTTGATGTCATATCCAACAACTTAGAACATACAAAATAGTATAACATATTGCATTATGAAAGACATGATACTGAAGAAAAACATCATTGCACATTGAGTTGTTACAAATTTGCCTCAACAATGGAATTTGATCTCTTTAGTTACAGACATAGCATACGAGTATGATCTTATATGGACAGTATCAAACCATGCATATTATAACCAAACTATTCCTCTCATTGATCCAACCATTGGGTCAATTTGCTGGCAAAAAATTCTCCTACAGTTCAATATCCACAATCATTAACATATTAACGCCACTGGCAAGGTAAGTTTCAGTAGAGAAATAGTGGTTTCTGGTTATGAAATTGTTACAACTCCTATTGTAACCAAGGGGCATAACACTTTCTACTACCTCTCATTGGTAAACTCAGCAACAAGCATTCACTAAACAGTCAATACTTATGGTAAGATGCTAAATTGACTTATTGTCATTGAATCTCCTAAGCAGCCTGATATAAATCAAACAAACAGTTTCTAGAGTTTACATATAAATGCTGTTGTACTCATCTCCACGGCAAGACTACAGATTTTGTTTTATATATAATATAATTACTGTAATCTAGCAAAATTTTTACCTAATATTGTTCTCAAATGGGGATCTCCTAGTATTTCTGTCTTTTAACTCATCCAATTCAACAGGGTACTATTCAATCAACAGAGGCTACTGCTTTACATAAATGAACCCTGGTTTTTCTAATATCAAGTTGTCACCATAGGCACCAGTATTCGTTGTAAATGTGTTTTTAAACTAAAGTTTAAGATACAAAAAAATTAGTCTTCCGTAAGCATTTAAATCAGCTTTTAACGAAACTGGTTTACTTAGAGAAAGTTAGCCATTTCCAACGGTTGGATGAGATGCTCAGTACTCTCACACACTTAAGTGCTTTTTTAAAAGTGGGTCCCAGGTAAGAACTTCCTCTCAGTAAATCATTAATAAGAAAAAGGTGGGAAAAATGATGCCTAATTCAACATATCACATTACTCAGAAGAGAGGTTCAAAAGCTCCCTTGATAAAACTCCTATAACAAAAAAAATAATCAGAAAACTCCTATAAGAATCAACAATGTGAGACAGTATCAAAAGCGTACTTTTTCAAGGTCTCATGTTCAAGTTTTATGAATAGGAAAAACATAGCTGGGTGAGAAGCGAGAAATAGATCTTAATAAAGATAGAGAATAGTTATTGACAAAGCCCGTGAATTCTTCAAACTAGCAATAACAAAATAACAAAAAAAAGAATCATACTTTGGGAAACCCCATTCCCAAGTCCTAAGTCCCAAACTCCCTTTTTTTTCAAAATACAGCATAGCTCAGTTTCAACCAATACCAACTTGCTAAGCTACTGGTTCAAATCATAAAAGACCAACTTGGTTGCCTTTCATGTAAAACAACATTAACCTAAATCCATTCCTAGTTTATAGTTAAATTTATCATATCTGTGGTCTCTGGAATCTGCACACACCAATATTAATAATAATCTGCTGAATTAATAGAATTAATTAATATAACTGAAAATAAAAACAAGCATCAAAGAGAGTTAAACAAAATCATAAGATTACACCACACCCCAGTTCCCATTCTGTTTTACCCACATAATCAGCCCTGAAAATCAATCGAATTTAACAACTGAAAAAAAAAAAAAAACTAAGAGCAGCCATTACAAACACTACCATTCTCAGAAGCAATAATCGAATTCGGAAAATCAATCGCATTGGAATGTACATACCTTGGCTGACACAAAAGCAGAGCGATTTTTATGGTTCGGCGATGAGAGGTTCAGAATTATACAGAGTTGGTTTTAGGGATGGATAATATAAGGAGGAAAATGGTTCATCCACGCCTCAAATTTACTCATACAGTTATTATATATTATTATTATAAGAAAAAAAAATAGTTCGGGCCTTTCTATAATTTTTTTAAATATTAATTAAATACGACTAATTATCATTAATATTTATAAAATATTTGATCTTCTAAGTGTATGTTTTTATATTTGCATAAAAAATTATTAAAAGTCGAGACAATAAATTTATTTATTGAATATTTTTATTTTAATTCTATAAATTTATTTATTCAATCATATAAAACTATTTATCATTTATACATCTTTCACTCTTTTATTTGTAGGGTAGTTATTAAAAAATAAAACTAATTAATAAATTTTTCATAAAATATTATATAATTTAACTAATAAATAATTTTATACATTTAATACATAAATTTGTTACTTTAAATTTTAATACTGTTTTTATACAATAAATATAAACATTCATTTGGAGTCAAAAGTGCACCTAAGTATAGTAATGATATATATAAAATATAAATTATTACTGTAATTTGTAAAAAAAAAAATTCATGATTTCTACATTAGGATAATATGTGGTGTCCTGTACGTGTATTGATTTTATTATCTATTAATCTTTATATTATTATAATTTTTAATATATTTTTATATTATTTTATAATTTTAAAAATTTATATGTTAGTAAATATGTATTTGAATATTTATCAACACTATATATAAATATTCGTGAATATTATATATATTTAAATAATTATAGATTTTCAAATATATTTTATTATTCTAATTTATATAAATGTATATTTTAAAAAAATATTTTTAAAGTATATTTGTAGTTAGATTTTAAATATTTAATAAATAAATTTATCATCTAAATTTTTAATATTTTCATACAAATATAAACATACACTTAAGATATCAAGCATACAATTAACAAATATAGTAATAATATACATAATAATTTTTTATATATGTACTAATCAAGCCAAATGACTTTGGTGGTCGTAAAGAAAGAAAAGGTTAAGAATTCAAATCTTAACTATAACACTTCTATCATTTTCTAAATGATTAAACATAGTGCTGACAAAATATGTAAAATTATGGTCAAAATATGCAACAAAAAAAAACATAATTTTTAAAATGTTAAAAATTGGATAAAAAATATAATTAAATTCTTTTGATTTTAGGGATCAATTTAACCAATTTTTATAATTTTGACTAAATTTATTAATATTTTACAATTTCAAAAACTATTTTGTTATTTTATTTGTTTAAAAGACCAATTTAACAGTTCAATATAATTGGATAAAATATTTTTTTTCCTTTAAAATATGTGAAGTATGAATTTAGTTCCTCTAAAATTTTTCATCTCATTTTGATTCCTCCAAGATAAAAAATTGTTATTATTTATCTAATATGTTAATTTTATTAATAAATTTAATATGTTTATCTAATATGTTAACATGCATCTATCAATTTTTTTTTAAAAAAAATTGTATAAATAATCCACACATAATATATTTGATAAACAATAATATATTTTAATTTTGAAGGACTAAAATCAGACAAAAAAAAGTTTACAAAGATCAAAACTAGATTTCACTTATATTTTAAGAACAAAAATATATTTTATTCATTATAATTTTATAGACTAAATTAATTAATAATATTTAATTTTAAGGATTATTTTATTACTTTATTAATTTTATGAATCAAATTAATTAATTATTATAATTTGAAAGATTAAATTAGTGATTCACTCAGGATTTATATATAAACAGGAATGATGCAAGAAGCTAACTTACTAAATCTCTTTATCTTTCCTTGCTGCTTTTTTCTGGTACAAAAACTTCTTAGTCTGTAGCACTATTTCAAACCATTAATTCAAGATTGCATTCAATAAACCCATTTCAACATAAGACCGTTTCATAATCAAGGATTGCAAACAACTTATACTTTTTTCATAACTTAAGGCTGCTTTCATCATAGAACTTTCAAAATCTAGGATTGCATACAATGTACACTTTTTCATAACTTAAGGCTACATTTAACATATATGATTGATTGAGGCTTACGCTTATTTAGTTGCAAAACAAAATGCCATATATATGATTTAAAGCTTGACACATTAGTATGCATTTTGCATGTTACATCACTTGAAGTCTTGAACTATATATGCTTATTTGTTTGTATCCCAAAGAAAAGGTCATCTCACCCACTTGCCACTATATTCATAATCATGAATGCTTAAAAATTTCCATCAAACCCAAGCTATGTTGCCACCCACCAATAGTACATTTGGTAAATGTCGTGACCAGGATTGCAATTAAATGGCGAATAAAGTTAAAAAGAAAATGAACTCACCATCATGATTAGAAAAACATAATTAAAATATATATATTTGATTTCAGAAATCAATTACAGGCAAGAGTGTATTAGGACTATACGTCACTCGTTTTAAAAAGGTACTTCAAGGTAATTGTGCAAATTTATAATCACGTTAAAAACATTTATTTAGTTTTTTTAATTAATAATGAAGAATAAACTATAAAAAATAATTTTGACTTGATAATATTTTTTTATGTTCCAATACATCTTTTAATAGAATATGGCATTCAAAATTATGTCATTTTTCTAGACATTAGCGTGGATTAGTTAATTTTAAATTTTAAAGAATAAGAAAACTTGATACTTGTTCTTAGAGGTTTTCGTGGAGACTCTAACTTAGTGTGTGTTTGGTGTGATAGTGAATGAAGGAAAATCAATTAAACTTTTGTGGTGTTATTAAAGCAATTGTTTTTTACGCGATTTTTGGACCCTACTGTCAAAATAAAGATACACTTAGTATTTTAATCTATAAGTGTCCCCTATGAAGATGGATTTCATAACTAAAGTGTTGTCTTATAAATAAAAGAAAGGAGGGGATTATGCTGTGTGGCTGGAGGGGGTCTTAACTAATTGTTGAGCTCAGACTTTATCGTGGGAGTGATGCTAGCACTAGAGGAGTCTTGGGTAATTGTTAGGCTTAATCTTTGTTGTGGACATCACCAATTGGGCTATTGTCTAAGCAAAACTATCGCTTCATGACAACCTTAAAATTTACAATTGGATCGTCCTCTAAAAGGGCTTGATGTCTTAGGCTCAGTAGCATGATGGTCAATTGATTTACACCCCAA
Source organism: Pachyrhizus erosus (assembly GCA_026544285.1). Classification (NCBI taxonomy): domain Eukaryota; kingdom Viridiplantae; phylum Streptophyta; class Magnoliopsida; order Fabales; family Fabaceae; genus Pachyrhizus; species Pachyrhizus erosus. Next base: position 27,669 of record JAMLFT010001555.1, read on the forward strand.
ACAGTACATATTTAAGATATAAATATTGCAAGATAATCTGGGTTGGAACTAAAGACAAAAAAAATGTCTAACCTCCTAAGAATCTCATCATTTTGATGATCACAAAGATATTAAGCTTTGTTGAACTAATGAGTTTTTATGATATATACAAATGTCATATGTGTTCATTGTTGAAAATTTATATCACTTTGACTCACACACACAAAAATCAATTTAAAATAAATATGCATCCGACGTGAAAAAATAAACATGTGTCCAATATTTTTACAAAGAGTAAGTGTCCAAAGTGTTACAAAAAAAGAATGTGTCCAAAGTTTTCACAGGTTATCCAATGCCTAACACATTGTTTTATATTTGTCCAACATTAATGAAAATTCACTTTTATTTTTATATTCACCTAAAGTTTTCAAATGTCAAGGTTTACTGCTTTTATATAACTATATGTCTATTATTCTTTTTATTTTTCAAATATGCTCTAATATTTTAATTTCAAGCATTTAATGAAAAAAAAGTTATTTGAAAGATAATTAAAGTCTATGATTAATAGCTTTGAGTCAAGAGTTTGATAAAACAAAATACTAAAATTGGAATACATAAAAAAGAAAGACTAACTTTGAAGATATGTCAGTGACTTTTGAGAAATAAAAAACGTCTATTTTATTCTCTCTTCTATTGAAAACATCAAATCAAGGAAAGAAAATATGACTAAAGTTTTCATGCATTAAATGAAGATTCAAAATTAAAAAGTTCACGAGGTTTGTATGTCATGATGAAAATATTTTCATCAAACCTATATAAAGATCATAAGTAAAGACTAGAAACAACTAACTTGACATCATACTTTCTTTAGATGATCAAACACTAATAAACAATCTTTGAACAATTAAGTTTAAATGCTCAAATAGTTTTATTCTTTACTTTTCAAAAATCTTCAAATTCATGAATAAATCTTGTATCTTCAAACTCTTGTAGTTAATGAAAGCTAGGAGTGACTTAAAGTTAAAGAATACTCAAATATTATAATCTTAGAGGAAATTGTGTTGTAACTAGAAGTGATATATAGAATATTAAAGTTGTTAAGAGTGACATAGAAAATACTTGTTGTACATCAATAGTGACATTGAGAGTACTTATTTGTAACTTTGTTTTGGTTGGTAGAATTCTTCTAAGGTTGAAGGAAAACTAGACCTAGTTCAAATTGAATGAATTACTAAAAAAACTTGTATTCTTGATTTCTTTCTTAGCTTTGTGTTTCCCCACACATCTTTGAACAAAAACCATTGTGAACATGTTTTCCATCTTTAGCTTTGCGAAAAAAAAGTTTTGGAAAAGCTATTAAAAATCATACAAGCGCACATACACTATTTTACCCCTCTTTCTAGTGTGTTTTTGTCCTTTAGGAAATGAAGATCTTAGAGAGAGAGAACAAAGAATAGACTGTTAATAGAGCTCCTCTCTTTAAAAGAGTCAAATGCGACTAATAAAAGCAAAGCATGATCATTTTTCCAAGTCTTGCCACATTTACATGTGGGACGTGGTGGAAAAAGATAACTACATATCATATGACGAGAACTTGAATGAGATTCCACACAATAGGCGGACTAAAAAGCATAAGCAAAGATACTTGCACTCAAGCTAGAAACTCTCTCATGTATGCCTTATTAGAAGAAGAATACAAAAAGATGCACAACTTCAAAAGTGTTAAGCAATAGTGGGACACACTTGCTAGCTTTAACATACGAGGGTTTCACTAAAGTAAAACATAATAAACTCAATTTGTTTATTCACTAATACAAGTTATTTAGTATAGACGAAAACAAAAACATATAAAAGCATGTTTAATAGGTTTTTAACTATACTAAATGAACTCATATCCCTAGGTGGACATTATGAAAATTTTGATCATATTGATAAAATTTTACTTAGCTTGCCTAGAAAGTAGACATCGTGGGTTGTAATTCTAAAAGCATCTAAAGACTTAAATAGCTTATCTCTAGAGAAACTTATTGGTATCTTGAAGATTCACGAGTAAGAGTTAGAATAAGATGAAGGAGACAAGAAGGGTAGGATTCTAGCCCTTAGCGTCCAAATGCCCAAAAGGGTTCTTCCTCTAAGGCTATAGTGATGAACAAATCCGCAAGTGACCAAAATTAAAGAGAAAAGTTTAGAGAAGACAAAATCTCTTTTATATTAAGAAAATGTCATTTTATGTAAAAGAAAAAAGGTGAGTTATGATAGCATAATCAATTTAATTTTTTTAAAATATGTTTTATAAAAATAATAAATAAAATATATAATTAAATTTAGCATAATTCATAATAAAATTTTAAAATAATAATTAAATATAAAATTAAGAGATCAGTTGTTACATATATATATATATATACTTCTCTATAATAGTAAATATATCTACAATTGTTAA
>JAMLFT010001556.1:0-30085 GCA_026544285.1 Pachyrhizus erosus
AAAAATTAAGATAGAAGATCGTTAAGTTAAATATAAGATCCATCAAAATTTATAAATTTGTAATAAAATTTAAATAATAAAAAAGTATGTGTTAAAAAATATTATTAATATTTTTCTTTACTGTAAAGTTTAGCTTGACAATTACAATCAATTTAAATTTGGTGTGTATAACAACTATAAGATGCTATATAGAAACAACAATTATAACATGCTATATACAAATAATAAAAACAATAAATATGTGACACAATATTAATTATAGACAAGTACAATAATTTGTTTAATAATGATTGTGAATAACATTAACATTTGTTACGTATTAGTTAAATTGGTCTATAATATCATAAATAAAACTAATTAATTGTTATTAAATTCAATGACTAATTTCATAATTTTAATAACATTAAGAGTTTTATTGATTATGAGGTTAATTTTAAAAATTAAATCAATAAGTGTTTATTAAAATAATTAATTTATTATTTTAATATTTTAAAAAAATTAACTAACAAAATTATTTTTTTGACATAAACTAAATATATTTTTTATATAAGACAATTTTACTTAAATCAAATATGATTATTATGAGAGATAAAAACTCCATTTAAATATATAAAGCATTTATGTACTCATAATTTAAACTTAAGTCTACTAAATAATATGAAATAATCTCAATATTCATACTTAACACTAGTTATAAGTTGGTAGTCTAATAATATTAATTTAATAATTACTGATATTTAAAAACAAGACATGTAATTGTCCATTTTTGGTGGTGAATTATTATAATTTACATTACTCTAAATAATCTATACGATTTACATAGAAACTAAATTTCATTTATTATTAATTTTACTTTTTCTTTACTTATCTAGTTATTTATTAATTTCCCATTTCCTCTTAATTATTTCTCTAAACAAAACACAACACACTGTAATTAACACAAGTTCGGGCTTCCTTTTCCTCATTATTCCACTTTGTAAAATTTAGACATCCCCTTGTCATATTTATCAAACTCATCATGGCCATAATGATTGCATGAAGCTCTACTTTTTTCTTTTGAATTAGTGGTATCCATTGATTTAGAGACAGTGATTAATTTTTTAAAATACTAAAATTTATTTTAAAAAATATTTTTTTATAATAAATATTTTTCATATACATCAACTTGTATTCATATCATATTACCTGTTATCTCAACAACAACAAATAATATCAACGATAATATACCCTTCTCTTAATAAAAAAAAAAAAACCCTTCCCAACTTATTAAAATTGTTTGACTCTAACTAAACCTTAAACCATAACCAAATATATACTTCGAAATTAAACCATTTAAGCCATAATATTAAGATTATAAGATTCAAAGTATATGCCTCCTCATATTTATGCATAACTACACATGTTTTCAAACCTCATAAAGTTATTATTATTAGTTAAATTTGTATTAGCAATAGTTGTTTAGGCTTTGAACATTTTTTTATTGACTTAATTATTTTTTATTTATTTTGTTCAATTTCATTTCATTATTAATTAAAGATTCAATTATGTTTCATTATTTTTATTTTTTTTAGAAATCGCTATATAATTTTTTGTTGCCTTTTAGTGATACTTTAAAATTGTTAATAATTTTAATTAGATCTTTAGTTAACAGTAAAATAAAATAAATAAATAACAAGACAAAAATGTAATTAAATAAAATAGTATAATATTTTTTCCATTAACGATCCACATCGCAAACCCCAAAACTAAATGAAGTCCACCCAGCAGTTATTAAATAGTTTTTGCTTTCCCGGACAAGTATTACCAATTTCCCCTTTCCCTCCCTTTTTCTTCTCTCTCCAAATAAAACCCCCAAACACACTGCACAATCAAAACAACTTCTTAGCTTTCTTTTCCCTCTTCACTCAAATCACCGTTCCTCATCACAGCTTCAAAAACCACCGCCACCATGCCTCTCGATCCGGCGGCCACCACCACCACCACCGCATCGCGATCCATCTCGCCTCTCCCTCATTACTCTTCGCAGCAACAAACCCTCCCAATTCGCGCCCAAAACCCTCTTTTGGCCAAACCCACCCACGACCCCCACTTCGCCTTCCCCTTCGCGCCCAAAGGCGTCAGAGCCGCCGATCACGCCTCCGCCGCCGCGTTTCCTCCGCCTTCCATGATGTACGGCGGCGGCGGCGGCGTTCGTGGCATGCACTTGGACTACCTCACTCACGCCTTGCACGCAACCCGGCCTCCGCCTCACGTGCCGTTCCCTCACGCTGCTGCCGCACCCGCCGCCTCGCCTCCAGTTAAAAAGGTTCCGAATCTGAAGCCCCTCATTTTTTGAATTTTATAATTTTTGTGAAGGAGTGATGTGTTAGAGTGAATGAATGGTGATTATGGTTTTTCCTTTTTGTTTTGAGGTTCTAGATTTTGTCCATGATGGTACCAATTGAACTCAATTTGGTTTGAATTTGAAATTGGAAGTGTATCTTTGGTGGTGGAAATAAATATTATACTGGATTTCAAATTATTAGTTTTTTTTTTTGGTTTGGTTTAAGGCCACTGGTCGGTCTGCGGTTGCTGATATCAATGGTGGTAAAGATACAAGTGCGAGGTAGTTTTTTTTGAATGTGATTTATCGTGGTGTTCTGTCGCGTTTTTTTATTGGTTATAGAGTTGGATTAATATCTCTGATTGGTTTTTCAGAGAAAAAAACAGAGAGGATACTTACATTGTTGTTAGAGATCGAAAAGTGAGTCCCTTTTTCTCTTATTTTACATCCTTTGCATTGTATGTGTCTTACGGTGGTGTTTATAATGAATCGGTTTGCAGTTAATATGATGCTATTCCTTTTTGTATGTGTATGTAATTGCAAGTGCGTGTTTGAATTTTTGTTAAAAGACATTGGGAACTGCACAATGAGCTTATCTTCTGCCTATAATTGTATCTTTCAGTTTCAAGGCATCACTTGCTCAGTATATGCTTGTCACTTCTAACCATATCTGTGCAACCGTCTCATAATCTTAATATGATGACTTTTTTGTTTTAATTTCTTTACAGGTTAAACTTGTCTTTGTAAACTTGGTTATGATCCAAGCACTCTTAGCCTTTGATCCATCTGTTAATTTCTTTTTCATTTTGTTGTTAATTTTGTCCATTGATATCATGTGCTTTAGACTCACTTTAATAGATGAGTTTATTCTCAGAAGTCTGACAAATTGTTCCATAAAGCACAGGGTATATTGTTAGTTTCTCCTGTGATTTTTGTAGGCATCATAAGAAATCCAACCATTATTCTTTACCTTAAATTCACTAGCCAAGTCGGTTCTGTAACTCTTCATTTAGTCGTCTTTCATGCTTGGTCATACAAGGACACAGGCCTCTTTGGCAAGTAGAGTAGTGATTCTAGTGAAGTAAAGATGTGGAGATTGATGGTTCATTAGTCATTATGTGGACATTGTAGCATGATACATGAGTATCTTTTGTTTGCAGTTAGAGCTGGGATTAATTAAGAATAAGAAGGGAGAAGTCCTTTTGGTTAGTTTTCTTATGTTAAATAGAAGGAGAAGTGGTTTTGGTCTACTAGATCATTTATGTATTTGAATTTACATAATAGGAGATGGATGAAGAATCATCCTAGAAGTTATAAGCTGTTGATGCATGAGAAGTGTGGTGTAGGAATAACTTTATGAAGAAATCAATGGAAAAATAGAATTTATATGGTAAATATGAACTAGTTTTTAAATATAATATTAATTGAGTCAGATTTTGGCAATTGGGTTGGCTTTATATGTTATACAGAATTTAATGGTAAAAGAAAATTTGTGTGATAAATTCATATTTCTATTTTTTTAATTAATATTTTAGCTGGTAAATAGGAATAAGCATTGTTGATAATCTTGGATAATGGTGCATAGCAGCCAACCCTAAAAATGCTGTAGTGGGAGAGCAGTAAGGCTGATGTCATCATTAATCCCTAAAAATGCTCAAAGTAAAAATTATCCAAAATTATCATGATTAATAATTAATGATAAGAGTTACAATGACATTCTAGACGAAAAAATCCCCATAAATCCAATAAGGCATAAATAACCTTTTGGTTTTTGATTTTAGTCCCTTGAAGATTTAAAATTTTTGATTTTGTCCCTACTTTCAAATAACAGTATTAACTATTGGTAGTATAATAACGATTTTCACAATCGAGTGACTTATCATATTTCAAGGAGTCTAACACGACAGTCACGTGCAATTTTTTAGTAAATTGTGTTTTTAAATCTCTATATATTAAAAAAAGTTAATGATGTTCAACTAGTTACTGAAAATAGAGACTAAAAATAATTTTTTTTAAAGGACTAAAATCAAAACAAAGATCTTTAAAAGACTAAAATCAAAAACCTCCTATTTTTCACGGACCAAAATGTTAATTAAGTCATCCAATAAATTATTAACAAGTCAATAACAACAAAGACAATTATCATAAGGAGAAAAAGGTACCACATAAAAATAATTAATACCTTGGTGTATTGGATCATGATGTGAAAACTACTCAACATGAGAAAAAAAAACCTGAACGGTGGAGGTCTCAAAATCACACTATGCAGACCTTGTAAACCTTGAGAACAGAGGTGGGACAGGACAAGAATTGCTGTGAAGAGTACATAGTGACAGTGTGCTGCCTGAAAATGGTGAATACTTGAGAATGGAAGAAAAAAGTTCTGAAATCTGAATAGCTTAAGGAAATTCTTAGCATATTGGAATATACATGATTTACAATCTGTAATATCAAGAAACTATGAAATTAATACATACAAATCCTAATTATTTATAGGCAATATGCATCTCCTAAATAGAGATGTTAACCCAAAACAGAAGATACTTTCCAAGACAGTCTCTGTAGCAGGAGAATTCAAATCATTTGCACCAAGATTGTTAAATATAAAGTGGCTTTGAGGACCCTGAAGAATCTGACAGAACATCTGCAAGATAATTACTTGAGTTATCAAACTCAAAAGTGGTTTCCTTGGAATAACTTTCGAACAAAGTAACTATCAAATTCTATCAGCTTGGTCTTCTCATGAAAGATTGAATTTGAGGCAATATATGTAAAGGCACTTGATTACCATAATATAACTAAATATCATCACCATTCCCTGACTGAACTATGTAAATACTTTAGTATTTGAATAATTTTACCCAAATCTTTTGTTTGAAAGTGACTAAACAAAGGGTATTGAAGGAGTAACAAAAGTAATCAATAAAAGTAATAAACTACTTAAGACTTGAAGGAGCAAATGCAACTTGGACCCCGTATAAAATAGAATGAATGACATACTGATCTTGGCCTCACTTGGAAAGGAAGCTTGAAGATGCTTCCCAAGTTGACATGACTCACTTTGTAGTTTCACTAGACTCAAAGCTTGAAAGGAAGCTTGAACATGCATCCCAAGTACAGGATAACATTACAATGTCGCTTGGGGAGGTCTAAGAATTCTAATTTATGCAGAAAGGAAAGAATTTTTCCCAATTAACCTGAAGTCAAATAAGAAAAATGATTAAATCAGTTTTGGAGTAAACAGAGTTCTAGCTATATAGTTATAACAGGAGTCTAATTAGTTGCTGCAACAAAATAAGTTCAACGTCTAAGTTGAAAAGCCCCAAAACATTTTCATATATTATATCCAACCTTGTCACTTTTTTAACTAAATATTTTAAGCACAATGCATAAACTTGTAATGTTGGGCATGGCAATGAGTTTCTACCTTGAGCTAATATCTTTGCTTTGTCCCTGGTATCTTCTTTTTAGTTGTGCTAATTATGTTCTATTTCAAATTTTTAGGTCAGAATAACAGAGGATGCTTCTCTATATGCACTTTGTAGATCATGGTTGAGAAATGGTTTAAATGAAGAAAGCCAGGTTTGAGTTATATATTTGTACTTCCTTTTTTTATAATTTGTCATCTGGTTCTGATTTCAAGCATGTGATGTTGACTGACTAACTGACTAAATATTCTTCTGTAATTCTAGTTTAATGTTAAAGAAATAATGCTAATTGCATTTCATGTGTACTTTGATAATTTATAAAATCTGCATTGACTATTGCCAAACTTTTGCTGTAATTGAACTTACATATTAAATAAGGTTGACTTGAGGAGATTTGATGAATATTTTGGTTGTACCGTATCCTATGAGTAGCAAATATTGAATTTGTGACTAAATACGGGTGATTCTCAATGAAGTCTTTCCTTTTCTTTTGTGTGGAATTTGTATGAAATATATTGATTTTTAAAAGCTGTACAAAATAATTAATGGATCTTAATTCTGTGAAGATACATGATATTTTCTATCATTTGGCATTTTGGAATAACAAAATGATTGAATCTTTTACAAGTCGAAGTTACTAGTTTCTTTTGGCTTATGTATGCCATGAGCATGGGTCCCATAACCTCCTGTTCATCAGGTTACACGTTCAACTAAACACACAGTCTAGGTTTTAAAACTGTAACTAGGATATACCTTTCTCAGACAAACTCGAATTTGATCTGATGAAAATCAGCTAAAATTAACTTATTTGAAACCAAATCATTAGAGGGTTGTGTATAGATAATTAAAGTCAAAGCTGCTTATCGCCAGAGTAGAGTTTATTTATTTTGTTAGTGAACTCATTATCCAAAATATAAAACAGGCCTTAAGATTTAATACTGTTTTTATTTTGCCTTCTCTGTTTTCTTAGAATGAATGAGATGTAAGATACTTGTGAAAGAGATAGGAAAAATATGTAAAATGGCACAGTATCAAAGGAAAAACTTGATTATGGGTAATCTCTATTCTCTGAAGAATGGCTTTCTAGAGAAGATAGAGACAGAATAAAATATACAGATGTTCCAGGACTTAAAGAGCCTGACCTATCCTTGATTCAGTTATAATTTCATCAAAACTGACCAGTGACCACCTGTTATCTATTCTCCTTTTTATAACAACCTAGCTACTCTCATTTGCAATACCTCCCTTCCCCTAGTTTCACCTTGCTCTTGAGTGGCAACCTTCAATTCTTGAAGTAGAGATTATATCCACAAAACTGCTGCAGTAGTGTTGGACCAACAAGAGTTAGTTTGTTTCATGGACCGCCTACAGACAAGATTAGAACCACAAAAATACACATGAGCCAGGAGTGGATCGCTTATTATATGATCACTATCCTAGTCAGCATAACCAGTATGCTTGAAGAGAGAGGGGTTGGTCAGCAGGTGCAGGCTGTGGTAGTAGGCCAAAGGAAATAGATCCCTGAGGGTACTGTAAAATGCATTTAACCACTTTCTATTGCTGCTCCAGAGGTTGAGAAAGAAACTGACAGATCCCATTAACACTAATTAATTTCTGGTCTGGCAAGTGTACCACACATTGCATAGCACCAACAATGGAGTGATGCAGATGAGGATCTTCCATGTAGTTAGAACCATGCTTTGTTCCAAATGTAATAGCATGTCTTGAAGGCACAATATTGAACCTGCAGCTTAGCATCAAGAGAATACCACAAAATGCTAGATAAATATGGGTCAATTTGTTTCCAACATGATTGGTCTTTGGTGGGGTGTGGGGGTGTCTATGAGCTGTTTGGTGAGGTGATGGGAACAACTTCATCCCTCGAATGAAAGCTTGATAATTGACAGACCCAGTGAGTTTTTCACAAGGAGTGAGAGGAACATTGGTGAAACTCTCAAACAGAATGGTGAAATTGGATTTAGGGGAAGTTGCCATACCGAATTGTGGCTGGGGGAAGGTTGGGTGAGGTCACTGAACTCATGAATTGTATGTGGTGGCATGAGATGCTATGGCAGGAGAAAGGTCATTGGCAAAGGGGGACTCTTGGTCATTGGGTCATGTTGGCGAAAAGGCATGGCAGCAAAGGAGAACTGGACCAGAGAAGGCATTGATATTGTTCTAGTGGAAAAGAAAAATGCATTTGTTTGTGAAGAAATGACTTAGATTATTGATATCATCTTGAATTGGGACTAGGCTTAACACAACCCCAAATGCCATAAGGAGAGAATTTCCTAAGCCTAAGCTTTACTTTAATCATATGTTTAGTCAATGTGGGATCTCAACACCATACTTTATATGTGGAACTCAAGTAGTGTTATCAATTGTGGATTGTGAAAAATGGTGGAAAGCCAATAATCTGCTATATCATATAGCATATAATGTCACAGGCATACAGCGTAAGTCACATAATGATTGAAATATATGATATATATCTATTATATATGTATAAAAAATTAAGTTTTATGCAAATAAAATAAAATACATAAAAATTGGCATAACATTTACTCAAAAGATCAATTGGTTTGGAAAGTTGCTAGAGAAGACAAGAGGATACAATATACATGCCACAGTCATAACCGCAAGACTAATAGCGGCTGCAATAGTGGATAGAGTCTCAATTGTAGATTCAAGAAATTCTACTATGCAATAGCGCTATAGTGGCTATTTAACAACACTGAGCTTAAGTTCCATATATTAGCCTCAATGCCGAAGTGGGTTGGTTGTGTACTAGCCTTTTGACTAGTTGTAGGCAAACATTGAAATGCTGGTGACACCACCTATGCCTCTTGTTTGTTTTGTAGTAAGGAGACACGGTGAAAAACATTGATACCAATTGATAAGGTTTTGGGAGAAAAACTTTGATGATGGTGTCACCAGCAAGACCTTGGGAAAATTACACTGCAAAAGCTAGCCATTGTAGTTTGAGAGTCCAAATCCTTATAAATAGTGTGATAAAACACTGCTCAACTCAGCCTGACTGGTCAGATTGGTTTGACAGGGAATTGGGTCCAAAGTCGGTTGGTTTGCTTATTCAAACAGTTATTTATTAACTTGGTGTTTATGTCATTAAACTGGCTCTTAACTGGATTAAACCAGTGAAATTGCCTCTGATTGAACTAGCGAACCAATTTCAATTTTAAATATTGCTACACTCAACAAGAAACCACAAATGCAACTCTCAACTATAAAACTGCAAAAATACAAAGTAGCTAGCTAACTGCAGGTTTCAAACCTTTGATCACTTCCTTTACATAAGATTAACTTACCACTAAAAACATTTATGTTTTGTTATATGCACAAAAAAGATATTACATTACAAATATATATTTATGTTACTTTAATTTATACTAGTTTATGTGATTCAACTACTGACTCATGGATTCAACCAATGACCCATCTACTTGATACCCATACCAAGTCAATGATTAGTTCGATTTTGATAACATTGCATTTAAATCCACACTAGAATCCTATCCTTCCAATGTGGGACTCAAATCCTATATGTTGCAATTGGATACTTACAGGAAGTTACTTGGTTTTATTTAGAAGCTTTAGATTTCTGGGGATGATCTATTTGCTATGTGGTCTTAAAATTGGTTACAAATAATATGACAAATATACAGGAATTCACTAGGTTTTATTATCAATGACTTACTTTTGGAGGATGAATATTTTATATGCATCTGTTTATTTTGATGTGTTATTTATTTATTATCTTATGTTTCATTGTAATTGGCAGCCACAGCAGAAAGATGTAATGAAAGCACTTCCTAAACCATTGCCTGCATCTATGGTGGCTAGTTATCTGTCAAACAAGAAAGAAGATGAAAAAGATGAAGATGAGCAGGAAGAGGTTGGATTTTCTTTTCTGGTTAACTGCATATTTTAAAGCAATCAAATTTGTGAAAGTGAAATCCTTATTTACATGGAAAACAGATATTTCTGCACTTGTGTTATTGAATAAGCTTTGTAAAATAGTACAGTTCTCATGCAGATTTTTTTAAAGCAATGTTTCTGTTGAAATTTTAGTTCTTTCACTTCAATTCTATGTCAAGATTTCTGTCCATTTAATTCATATCCTATGTTCTACTTATCATTGCTTTTAGAATGAGCAGTCTGTTGAGCAGTTATCACCTCAAGATCTATTGAAGAGGCATATTAAACGTGCCAAAAAGGTTAGAGCACGGTAAGTTATATTTTTAACCCTCCCTTTCGCCTTTTGGTTTATTTATCGTTTACATATAACATGTGGTAAGAACATTGCATGACTGAGTTGACAAGCATTTTACATTGTAACATAGAATGATACAATTAAAGCCTTTGCCACCCCTTTAGGCGTATCAGCCCCGCCCTCAGCCACTACACGTTATGCCTTCTCCTCTGAGGATGCATTAGTTATTTCACAGAGAAAATATTCTCTTGACATCCTAGAAGAAATTAGCTTATTAAATGCAAAACACATCCATGAATTCGAGTGTCAAATTGGTACCTAATCAGGGGAAGTCCTTCTCCTATCTTGAAAGGTATAGTAGGTTGGTTGGGAAATTAAATTATCTATGGCTCGTCCAAACATTGCTTTTTCAATACGCGTGAAGCAATTTTCCATGAAGAATTTGCTAAATTTTTCGATCTATTCAATATCTACAACTTCAATCTTCAAGAATGTGGAATTAGACTTGGAAATGGTAAACACCACATGAACCTAAATTCATGATGAGTTGATGAAACCCTGTTACAAAGAGTGAATCTTTGATAAGGAACAAGAATTCTCTATAAGCTAGAGAGAATATTTTAACTCACAAGAGAAAGTAAACTCAATTTTTATTAATGAAGCAAAGTTGACTACAATTTGACTTTTGCTCTATATATACTAGTATTGTCAAAATAGGGCACAACTTGCGGGTTAACTCGGCCTACCATGGTTTCGGGCTGTGTTAAGTTAAATGAATTGACATTTTTCAACTCGACACACTTTTAACCCAATCCACTTTAACTCGTCTTACCTAGGCAAAACCTGGTGGGTCAGGTTGACCCATAGGTTGCAACATATCTAGTTGCATTTTTGCTTGACCAGCTTCGCTTTTGCGTGTTCCTCCTTCCTTTATCAAACCCTAGGACACTGCTTTGTTGTTGTCGTTGCAAGATGTCCTATGCGAGTGATACGCACCTGCGTTGCGACTTGCGAGACGTCTTTGGACTTGCATTTTCTCTCCTTGCAAGCAACACTCCCTGCATTGTTCCGTCGTTGTTGCTGCTGTAAGATGTCCTCTGCAAGCGATACACACTTGTGTTGCAACTTGTGAGACGTCCCTGGACCTACATCTTCTCTTCTAGCAAGCAACACGACCTACATTGTTGCTGTCATTGCCGCAATTGTGAGACGTCCTTTGCAAGTAATACACACTTGTGTTGTGACTTGCGAGACGTTGGACCTACATCTTTTCTCCTCACAAGCAACATGACCTGTGTTGCTGCTGATGCGAGATGTTCTCTAAGTCGTGGTGGGCCAACCTGCACAACCCACTAACCCGTGGTGGGTTGGGTTGGGTTGGTGTTTTTTTGGTCCATCAGAAAGTGAGATGGATTGGGTTGGCTTACTTAATGACCAATATGTGGTGAGCCAGGTTGGGTGGCCCACTTTGATATTACTAATATATACTAAAACCAAAAATGCAAAAACTAGACTAATCCTATGGACACAAGAGGTGCCGAAAATGATGGTTATTGGGCCAAGAATGGCACCTAACCAATTAGTCCAAATACAAGGCCCAACATACCTACACTACATGGCCCAAATACAAAATCCAACAAACCTACACTACTTGGTTCAAATACAAGGCTTAAACTAACCTATACTATTTGGTCAAGTTTTTAAGCCCAACCACTCTATGTACTTGCAAAATGGGTTTGGGCCCAAGCTGGGCTTAATGGAAAATTGAATGGGCTTGCATCCAAATTGTTCTAAAAATAGTCCAAGACTCTTCTCTAAGAGCCTTTCCCTTGACCTTGTGCTATGTTGTTCAAGCTTCATGTTCTCTAGATCTTCCTCATTCATGGATAGTTCTCTATCATCTCCTCCTTTTTGAAGAATATTCGACCATGAATCTTGCTCATGACCATCTACAAAATAAGGAGATAAATTAGTGACATTAAAGCTATTACTAACTTTATATTTAAGAGTCAAGTCAATTTTGAAAGTATTATCATTGATCATCTCAAGAACTTGAAAAGGACCGTGCCTTTAGGTTGGAGTTTTGACTTTATTTGAGAAGGAAATCTATCATTTCTTAAATGAACCTAGACCATGTCTCTAGGCTCAAAGATCATCTTCCTCCCTTTGTTGGCTTACTTGACATACTGTTCCATTTTCTTCTCAATTTGAGCTTTGACTTTCTCATGTAAGTTTTTAACAAAATTAGCTCTAGCAAGACTGTTAGAATTAAGCATAGAAGAGATGTTAGGCAAAGGTAATAAATCAAAGAGGCAGAGGATTAAAACCATCTTGTAACACATGTAAAGAACTTTGAGGCAAACACAACTTTTTCCTTTAAATAAAAATCCATGTTGCCTAAAGTACTCCAAGTAAGCACCCTTTTCACACAACTCAAAAAATTTAGAGAAGTCATGTCATTTGGATACAGTTCCTTTATATGATTAAACCCAAGCAAGTTAAATTCCATCATGGAAATGAGAGCATACTTTCTTAACAAAGCATTTGTTACAATATTTGCTTTTCCTTGCATGTGTCTAATTACCTAAGGAAATTGTTCCAAATACTTTACCCATTTGGCATGTCTTTTATATAACTTGCCTTGTCCTATTAAATACTTAAGGGATTCATGATCATTATGTATCACAAATTTCTTAGGTAAGAGATAATGTTGCCAAGTCTGCAAAGTCCTAATAAGAGCACAAAACTCTTTGTCATAAGTAGAATAATTCAAAGAGCATCCTTCTTGCAACAACATAATCCTTACCCCATATTTAAGGCATCACATTCAGGTTCAAAAAATTTTGAAAAATTTGGCAATGCAAGAATAGGCGCTTTGGTTAATTTTTGAGTTTCAAAAGCTTTTTCTTGATCTTCTCCCCATTTGAAAATCGCATTTTTTTTCACAAATTCATTAAGAGGAGAAGCAATGGTGCTAAAGTCTTTTACAACGCGTTTGTAAAAACTAGCCAAATCATGGAAATTCCTTATATCACTCACATTTTGTGGCTTTGGTCAACCTCTATTCGCTTTAATCTTTTCTTCAATTTAGAACTAATTACAAAATTGAGGAAAATCACATGATCATCACAAAAAGTACATTTTTCCTTGTTTTCATACAATTTCCCACATTTAAGCACATCCAATACACTTCTCACATGATTAAGGTGGTCTTCAAAAGTCAAACTATAAACAAGAATAACATCAAAGTAAACCACCACAAAGTGTCCTATGAGGTGTCTCAAATCATGATTCAATAAACGTGTAAACGTGTTAGGCGCATTTGTTAATCCAAACATCATTACTTACCATTCATACAATCTAAATTTAGTTTTAAACGTCATTTTCCACTCATCTCCCTCTCTCATGTGTATTTGATGATGCTTGTTTTTTAAATTAATTTTAGAGAAGAAAGATGCACCATAAAATTCATTAAGAAAATCATCTAATATAGGGACAGGGTGTCTATACCTCATAGTGATGTTGTTGATAGGTCTGCAATCAATGCACATCCTCCAAGAGCCATCCTTCTTAGGAACACGAATTATAGGCATAACACAAGTACTCAAACTCTTCTACACCCATCCTTTCTCCATTAAGCCTTCAACCTGTTTTTGAATTTCTTTCGTTTCTTTTGGGTTGCTTCTATAAATTGCTTTGTTTGGTAGACTTGCTCTCGGAATCAAGCCTATTTGATGCTCAATGCCTCTCAAAGGTGGAAGCCCATAAGGAATATCTTATGGAAAGACATCTTCATACTCCTTCAAGAGGTCCTCTGTGCCTTTAAGCAAAACATTATTAGAAGACAAACAAAAAGGGTTAGGTAAAAACAAGTACACAGTTTGTCTTGCTAGCATGATTTTCTTTACCTCTTTTCGAACAGCAAGCAAACTAGTCTTTGCTTCTACTCTACTTTTTCTTTGCCCTTTTCTTGCTTTTTGTTTTTTTTTTTATTTTCTAGGATATGGGTTCCCACTTGAACCTTTTTCTCTTGCTCTCTCTTTTTCTTCATTTTTGCTTGATTTACAATTACTTCTTTTGTTGTCAATGGCTTAAGAGCCATTTTATGTGCCTTATGCACAAAAGAATAAATGTTAGAAACACCATTAAAAGTTACATTTCTATCAAATTGTTAAGGTTGACCTAATAACACACGAGAAGCTTCCATAGGCACAACATTACAAATCACATCATCACAATATGATTCAGTAGAGAAAGAAAATAAAACTTGTCTATCCACTACGAGTTCCCATTCTCACTCAATCATTGAAGGCCTATATGTGGTGTAACCTTCAAACCAAGCTTATCTACCAATCTAATGCTAGCTACATTAGTGCAATTACCACCATCAATAATTAAAGAGCATACATGTCCAATAAAACATCTAGTGTGGAAAATATTTTTTCTTTGTAAATATCAAAATCATGACAAATAATATCCATCATCCTCTTAATCATTAAGAAATCACCCACCTCAAGGGAGTGAAAGGAATCATTTTTTCCATCACTAGAGGTATCACAAGATGTTCTAGAAGATTCACTATCAATGCTTCCATTATCAAGCACAATCATAGTCCTTTTGTTAGGACATTGGGAACCACATTTAAAACATTTTATATAACTAGATTTAAAACATTTTATATAACTAGATTTAGGGGCTGAGAATTTTTCATTAATTACAACTTTGCCATCTTTTGGCTTTTCAAATTTAGAATTAAAAACATTTTTGGAAGTTGAAAATAGTCCCTCCTTCTTGGAACCTTGCTTCTAACTTGATGTGCTTCCATTGCACCTTTTGTAGGTTTCTGTATGGAATTAATAGAGGTAATGAGATGGGATTTATATCCCAACCTACTAATCTACAAACCAATTCCAGAGGCCCAGGAAGAGTAATTAAAACCATCCATCTTCTCAATAGACATAGACATGTTGGAAAAGTTGATAGGCTTTGCCTTGGGAAGCGAAGTGTGATGTTGGATGTCATAGCAGATGAACATGCAAAAAAAAAAAATACTTGAAAACAGTACTTGTAGAGAGAGAAAACAACTTGTTTGGAGAGAAAAGAGAGAGAATCATTAGATCACGTCCAACGAGGTCAAAATTGCAAGGGTAGGGTCGCTTAAGATTGGGGTCATTGTCGAAAAATGTGGGTTGAATTGCATCGCCACATACTGCTAGCAGACACTGTTTGGCGTCGGAGAAAACTAGTGAGTGGGCTATCAAAAGCGGACGTGACCACTGGCGTTGCATAGATTAGCAAAAAAATGAGTTTGGGGGTGGGGTTAGATGCCAGAAAGCTCATTGGAAAAGTTGTTAGAAAAAGTCACCGAAAAACAGAAATAGTGATGATTGGAAAACAAAGAATTAGAAAAGAGAAACGATTGCTTAAAAAATTTCACTGAGTCAGTCCACCGAATAGACATGGTTTTCTAGAGGCTCTTGATACCATGTTAAAAGAGAAAAAAAGAAAGAGATATGGTGCTAAAACCACGTGTCTAAGCACCACAAGGCTGAATGTTTATATAGGTAGAAAAAGATTGATTATAATAAATTAGAGGATATATAATTTCCTTTGAATCAAAGATAATTTGTCTAAAATTTTTTTTTCCTAAATTTTATCATACTTTATTTCCTTATTTATTACATCATACTTAATTTTCTTATTTTCAACAATCCTTGGAAAACAAAAAGCATAATGTTGTGGCAAGATCAAGTGTCGAAGTAGAAGATAGAGTCATAGCATTAGTGACATGTGAACTTGTATGGCCGAAACAACTTCTCAAAGAACTCAAATTCAAAGAGGACTCACAAATGACTATTATATGTGACAACCAGACAACTTTACATATCGTTTCTAATCTTGTCTTCTATGAAGAGACCTAACACATTGAAGTTGATTGTCATTTTATAAGAGAGAAACTTGATGGATACATTACTACAAGCTTTATCAATTCTAGTGATCACTTAACAAACATTTTCACTAGTCTTTTAGGGAACCAGAGATTAGTCATATTTGTAGCAAGTTGGACACATTTGATCTATATGCTCCAGCTTGAGAAGTGTTGAAAATAAAGAAATAAAATGTGATGTAATTTAGTGATGAAAATAAGGAAACAAAATATGATGTAATTTAGGAAATAAAATATTTAGTCATTTTGTCTTTAATTTAGAGGAAATTATATTTTCTCTAATTTATTGTAATTAACTTCTTTCTGCTTATATAAATATTTATAAACATTCATTTGTGTTGTGTTCAAACACACGGTTTTAGTCAATCTACATCTTTATTTCTTTCTCTTTAACAATTATGTCTGGGAATATTATTCCCATGAACATGTTTGGTTGTCTTTAGGAATTTTA
This sequence comes from Pachyrhizus erosus, assembly GCA_026544285.1. Taxonomy (NCBI): domain Eukaryota; kingdom Viridiplantae; phylum Streptophyta; class Magnoliopsida; order Fabales; family Fabaceae; genus Pachyrhizus; species Pachyrhizus erosus. The sequence goes on from JAMLFT010001556.1 coordinate 16,381, forward strand.
GAAAAAAATTAAAATTTATTTAATAAAAAATTAAAAGAAAAGTAAAGAAAGAAGTGGAGATGCGTAGTTATTGTAAAAAATAACTTTTATTCCCATATAAATGCAAGATACCTATCCCTTAGTGAGGGAATAAAAAGTCACGAAAACGTGTATATTATTTCCCTATGAATCAACCATTGTTAGGAATGTTTTTACAAAACTTGTAGTAAACATGGGAATATGATATTTTCAAGTCCTGATTCTCAAGAATCTTTCATAATACCTTTAAACAAATGCTTAATGATACATAGTTACATTGATTTGGAGTTTCCTTTCTCTAACAAAGCATTAATTATTAAATATAATGGGCCTTTTCTTCTCTTAAATACGTGTCTCTCAAATGTCCACTGTAAGAGAAGCAACAAAGGACTCAATTAAATGCCTGTTTGTTTTACTGTTTGATCATAAACAATTTGTGTTCAGTGGAAGGAGCTTCTTCTTGTTAAATGTCTTAGGAAGCATAAAATTTATGTTTGCAGTGAAGTGAATCTTATTCAAGCAGGCTGTAGGTCTGTAATGATCTCTTTTACCTCTGATGACATGTATAATAAGGGCTTCATGTCATTTCATAGGAATCCAATAGAACCTATTCCATTGACATTTAAATCAATTTAAATTTGGGACTTTTATATGACTAACTTGTTTGCCACATTCCTATTTGTGATATTGAATGTTTTTAATCGATCCAGTGTTAATGTAAAACTCTTTGCATTATCATCAAGTTGACTATTTCAACGCTGCCTAGGAAGTTTAACTAATTTAATCATGTACCACAATAATGCTGGATTATAGTATAGAAGACTTTACGATGATATTTGTTCATAAACCCTGTTGAAACAGATTGTTTCATTCAAGGATATATGCAAATTCAGTGCTAATATGAATTTGTTCCTTTTTCTGTTTCTCTGAATCAATGCCTGTTTTGAACTTATATCACCTTTCATATGGTGGATGATGGTGTGATGCTGGGTCATCTTGAAAATGGGAATTATCCCTTTTTATGTTAGCTTTTCAGGCTGATAGCTTATTTTGACTTCATCTTTAATTGTAATCTCAAAATAGATTGTGTTTAAGCAGATGCATATTTTGTTTGCTTCATATTTGACACTGCATTGCTAAAATGGCTGCCATTTTTCCCCCTTGAATGCTGTGTTTGTACCTTTGGGTTGAGTGTGGATCCCAAAAGAATTTTGCTACAGGAATGTTCCTTGCACTATATGGTTTTGGAAAGCATGCATGGTTTTTTTTTTTTTTTTGTGGTATACCATGCTTTAGGACAAAATAAATATATTATAATGCTATTACTTTCCTTTGCTGAATGTAGTTTGAGGGAAGAACGGTTACAGCGTATCACAAGGTACAGAAGTAGGTTAAGGCTTTTGCTTCCACCAGCCATTGAACAGTGTAGGAATGACACAGCTGCTGGGAACTGACCTTTCTGACTATACAGACGTCAGGGTTATTGCATGACCCTAACAGGCTTGTACTTGATTCAATATCATATTTGTGGTTCATTGACAACATGTGTTTTTCATAATAGAAAATATATAAAACTAACTGAAAATGGACATAAAGATTTTTCAGCATTTCTCCACAATTTCTATTTTGGCTGGTCTTTGACCAGGAAATTTGCAAGTGTTGGTTGAATTAATAGCATTGACTCAGAAATCACTGTCTGCCTATTCTTGTGGGCTGATGCGATTATCAACTAATTTAAGGATAGGTGTAACTTATCCGTATCCCCTTAGAAGATCATTTGTTTTTTTTTTGGGAGGATCATACATCTGGATTAACTTATTTTTGGAGAAAAGTGGTTTTAACCTCAAACTTGTGATTTTTTTAAATTCAAGAAACAATTATCTTGAAATTAATCCGTTCTAAACACGTACACATAAGCATTTAGTGCCTGGCTTCCATCTCTTCCATGATTTATAGTGATTCGATGACCATCAGAAATTCAGATTATGATTTGGGCAGAAGAATAGTGTTTTCTAAATTTATTGACAGAAAATGTATTTTCCTATGCATGGGCCTTCGATGAATCGGTATTTGTAGTTTTTTGGTCACTAAAACACTGAATCTGTTGCCTACATTATAATTTGTACTGTCTAAAGCTTTTTTATCTCATAAAAATCATCCTTCAGCCCCTTTATTTTTATTTTGCCCTTTATTTTTTATTTTGCAAAGCTCAATTGAGTTTAACTTTGACATCTTGGATTGGGCTTTCTGGAATATAAAGAGTATTGATTATGGCTGCAAGAAAAAACACCCTTGGAGCTTATAAAATAGAAGTCTAAAAACTAGTGTGTCTTTTCACGAATAAAATTTAAATCAGAACAAAAATTGTATGGGAGAAAACTGTTTGAGCACAAATCACGTGTTTGACTTGCTAAGAAAATTAGATTACAAGAGGGATTTTTTTTATAAAAAGTCAATTTGGATCTTATGACTAAGTTGATAAAATGTTTTTATTTTTTTATTTTTAGTGATTGACTATTCTAAATATAAAATTAACTATTGCAAATAACTTCATATTATGCTTTTGATATAATAAATTATTCTTTTATATAATTTCAATGGGGTAGATTACCTTGAAAATTAATTTACATTAATTTTTTTTATAATTAAGTATAAAAATACAATTATGTTTTTATAGCTAATCAAAACACAATCACTTGTTTCGTTTAACTTGTGTTTTCAAGTTATTCATGCTCCTCTCCCTACCCTTGTCGTTTTGAAAAAAATATTGTTTGTCGGTGAAAAGTGTAAAGCAGTAATGCTACCTTAAGTAAGGCTGCTGATGTTATTGCTATCTGATTCACAACTTTCTAAATTTCATATCATCTTTTCTTTTGTGGAGCCGTAATGAACTCGTTCTCTTTGAGGTAAATGTAACATTAACAAATAATTGTTTTATTTTTATGACTATTGACACTAAAATGGCGTTTGTAAGTTGACTATGCTCTACATTCACATAAACAGGTTTATTTGATTGACGAATAAGCGGCACCTACACTCATCATGTCTTAATTGATGCTCGTAAAAGTGAATTGACCTTTTGTAATTGTTTGGACTAGTTGCAAATTGAACTAGCTTGACAAATCAAACACGTATCAACCTCAAACTTTCCATGGGTCAATCATCTCCTTTTTGATGGTTTTACAGGTAAAATACATGTTGAAGTCGTTTTCGTTTCATATGTGGAATCTGAATTGGGCTTCTTTTTTGCAGCCATAAAGGGTCAACTTGTGGAGGTTGAGATGGGCAATGGGAATTCAATTGTCATTATTGTTGAGAAACAAAAAGCCCACTTATCTCCCTAATGTTTACTCCAAATCAATGACTAAGATTCACCATGACTCAGCAATTTCTCCACCTTAGCTTGCTTGGTCAAATTTTTGACGTGAATTGAGGATTTGCCAACAAAACCATATTTGAATGGATTAATTTCAAGTGCTGGACATGCAGGCAGAAGAACCCAAAATATGAAAATCTTATGAAAGGAAAATTTGTGGGAAATAGGATGAGTTTCATTAGATTAAGAGAGCACAATTCCTGCCGCCACCACCATTACCAAGATTTCATCTAATTCTAAAAAGGGAAATGTTATATATATATTTTATATAGAAGTTCCTTATTAATCTTCTTGATATTATATAAAAATATAAATAAAAATAAATATATTTAATATCTTGTAAACATAAAAATATTTAAGATTTTTTATTGAGTAAATACTAAGAAAATATAATGGTATTTAGGATTTTTTTTGAAAAATCATTTTTCTGCTTTGGTCATGATAGATATAATTATTAGCCTAATCATGTACACAATCACACCGTCACCATATAACCACTACCATTTGAATTTTGATTATCCTGTTTAATTTTGTCTGCATCAACCATTTTCCATTCTGAATCATTGTCTTTTTCTTTTGGATGGTTTACTCTAAGATTCATCAGATAAGAATGAGATTTGAAAGGTGTCTAAAAGTCATAAAGTTTTTTTTATTATTTTAAAATTCCATAACTCAATATTGGTTTGGCTCGATCTGCCCATTTTTTTTTTTTCCTTTTATGATTCTACAACACTCTTAAAGGATAATTTTATTTCAAATAATGTAATATAGAGTACGATTAATTTAATCATACAATAGTAATATATTATAGCCATTATATAATTAAACCAATCATATTTTATGTCACATCATTTAAGGATGTGGTAACACTTAGGTACCAAAATGTTGTCTGATTACCCTTCAAATATATCTTTGCTACTTGCGTGTTGAAGATGGCACCCGAATCATGCCATGGAGTTTGGTACCACATAACACGCATTCATCACGTCATTTATTTTTGGTTCTATTCTAGGGGTTCTGTTGTATGTACCAATGGTACCACTGTTAAATAATGATTATATTTGTTATTGAAACTGTTGAAATCATTCAGAATTCCATGCCACACTAATTCACCAAGTCATGATTAATTGAATACAACAGCGTTGTTCATATTAGACAACTATAAAATAGTTTTTAAATCAAGCGATTGATTAGAATATCCAATATTTCAGAAACTGTTCATTGATTATGTTTAACAGGGAAATATAAAGCTTACATAAGATATTACGCTCCATTATTGATGATTGCTTAATTAGGAACCTACAAACTCCAATATGGTGGTGGGTTTGTGTGTGTAAATATATGTAGTTATTGGTTACATATAAAAATTGAAATTTCCACAAATTGTGTAGTAAAAGATAAAAACTTTCATTTGATGTATGTTTATTAGTCTCATAAATGCTTCGTGAAAGTGGAAAGCCCCTAACGAGGTTAGATGGTGATTAGGGGTAGTTGCACACCTTATCCAAGACTTAGGACATTGAAATCAATGCATTAAGGTAAACCAAGGATTGATGGAGTACTTTCTTGCAGTTGAAGGGTGTTATTTATTTATTTATTTTTCGTTAAAAGTCGAAGGGTGTTATAATAATCTCCATTTTAGACACAAGATGAGTGTAAATGGTAAAAATTGGTTAAAATAATAGAAAATTGAAATTAAAATCAATAAGCAGTTAATACATAATATATAGTTCGCAAAGTAGCCTTGTATAATACAAATAAAACTTGAAAATAAAATGCATTCTTAAAATTTATTAATTAAATACTTCACACACCGATTAAGGTAGCCAAAAGAATTTGAGTATATTATGCTTATCGAGTGTTTTTTTTTGGGTAGATTATGCTTATTGAGTATAAGACTTACTATCCCCAAAAAATTAGGTAAAATTAATTGCGAGGAGTTTGAGTCATTTAAGATCTTAGTGTAATTTTAAATAAATGCAGGATATTAAAAGATTTATCAAATCTTATAAGATATCTATGCTATTCTACCAACTAAGGTAGTCAAAAGAAGTTGACAGAAATAAATGAAACTTAGTTGATTTCAAGTACTACATTAATAAAAACTCACTCTCGATTTAAAAAGAACATGATATATCATCATGGACATTTGGTCTGGAATGTCTTATTATAAAAGATTAATGTAGCATAATATATAAGCTCATATTATCTCATTTGTTGACTAACCTTATAACCTTATCTAATTCTATCGTAATATGGAAGAAACTCATTATAATATATATGTTATAATTTAAAATATGTAAAAAATGAAAAAAAAAGTAAATTCATTTAGCAAAGTGAAAAATAATGTAAAATAAAAAGAGAAGAGAATGAGATCAAACTGAAAAGCTCCATTGATCAATACGAGTGTACCAAAAACAGACAACAAATTTTTATCTCAATCTTTTTAAACAAAAGTTGGTTACGGAAAATGTTTATGAACAGGTGTCGACATTGAAATAACACGCCAAAGTGTGGGCAAAATGTCTTTTAGCTAGGATTCAATTAAGAGATTAAACAATCTCCAAATAAACTTAGTACAACTTGAATTGAAACTCATGGTCCATATCTATATCTACTTAGGAATGAAAAAAAAAATAATCTGTGTAAAGTATGTTTTGATTATTTAAAAATGCAAGCATTATGTATTTTATGATAAATATATCAACGTGGTAATTTAATTATGAAAGTATTAATATTTTTTTTATGGGCAAATAATAATTATTAATTTTATTAATTTTTTTATTAATAAGAAAATTTAAACTCATAATTTCTATTTTTTTTCTTCCATCACTAAATTAATTTTATAACTCCATAAATGAATTAACATACAGTTAACATTAACTTTGATCTCAAATTACTATCTTAATATAATTTTTATATGAAATTAATCTTCAAAAAGACTAATTTGGTATCAAACTTCATATATTATGGATCATTTTAGAATAATAATGATTAGCGAATAAAAATGATCATTATTATTTTTTACCATTCCCAGTTGTCCATCACTCAAACACCTTCTTCCACATGTTTTGCGCTTCGTAGTTATTAGAAAAATTTGTGAAATACTCCTTCTGAATTTAATTACAAGCAACATTTTTTTCTTAAATATAAATAAAGTTTAATTATTATTATCTTATTTAATGATATTATCTAAAAAATATTTTTCAATTAATTGAAAATTTATTTTTAACGATATTTTTAATTTTTAATATCAAATTTTAATAAAATATATTTTTAAAAAATAATTGTAAATGTGATTAATAAAATTAAATAATAACAATATTAACTCATTTTCGAAAATGTTAATTTATTTTGCTAGTTTTGTTTTGATTTCTTTGAAAACGTATACTCTTGCCATTGACCAATCTTGATTCACGTTATTAATCCCGATCCATTTGATTTCCTCCTTCTCAAATTCACAGTGATCTATTTTCACATCCTCTCTCTCGCTCTCTCTCTCATCTTCTCTCCCTCTCAAAATAATTTTCTAACCCTCTATTTGATTTTTCTAATTGTCAGTAACCCCTATTGATCATTCTTATTTATTATTTTTTACTATCTCTAATTTACTTGGTTTTGAATTCTACTCGTTTAAAATTCTATGTATAATTATTCTTTTTAAATAGCAAGTTATTTATTTTAGTTTAGAATTATATACAATTTATCACGAGTTTTTTTTACCATCCATTATCATATTTATAGGATAATAAGGTACATCTTATATTATATTATGTAATTATCTTTTAATAAATTTTTTCATTTTACTGTTAATTTTTTTTTTGTATACAATTATATTCTACTTTTGTAGGTATTGCAATCAATTCAATGATTGATTATGACGAGGAAATAGTTAGATAAACAGGTAGTATGCTCATTTAAGTTTGTACCCATTTAAATTTGCACCCAATTAAGCTCGCTCGTTAATCTATAAATTAAATAAACTCTATCTGTTGCTACCTATGTCCGCTCTGCGTACCCGTGTGAGTAAACAGGTAAGTCCATAACTTGCATTATTTTTTTAAAGAGTATCTTGATGAATTTGAAAAAAAAAAAAAGATGTTTATAAACAATTAGGCCAATACTACAACATTAGCCTTTTTTGTCAATGGTATATGCACTATTTAGAATGCAAAGGAATTTAATCTAATTGGATAAAGAAATATGACAGAAAAGAAATATATGAATATATAAATATATGGGTAAATCTTTTGAATCACTTACTGAAAAGCTCGCAGGTAAGCTCGTAGAGCTTGCGTGTATACTTGCTTAGCTTGTGGATTAAATAGGACGGGTAAAATAGTCTGCATTTTAAATGAGTTTTAAAATTCAGAGTTCGTACCCATACGAGTTGTGGACTATGCGAGCTGATCTATGGACTTTTATCCATTTATCTATCTCTAAAGGATTAGAGACTGGGTGTGAAATGATTTTTAAACAACTAGATTAACCTTCCTCTTAAGTTATTGGAATCATTTGGTTAACAAGTGGTATCACATCTTGAATCTTAGGACAAGCTTAACAACTTCCAGAGATGATGACCTTAAATAATTCATTTTCACAAAAGGTTGGATTTATAAATCGTGCTCCGACCTTCAATGGTAAAGAATATTATATTTAGAAGAATAATATGATTTTTTTTATTAAAGCCATTGAGTAAAAAAATTGGGATGTAATTGAATTAAGAGTAAATAGACCATTTATATTCTTAATGAGAAATTATTTGAGAAAACTAGAAAATTTTGGTCTATATAAGAAAAGAAGTATGTTCAATATGATTTTATGACTAAGAATATTTTAATTACTTCTTCATCAAATAAAGAGTTTTGTAGGATCTTTGAATGTAAAACTACCAAAGAAATGTGGAATGCCCTATAACTCATCCATTGAGATACTTCAAGTAAGGAACACATATTGCCAAAGAAGATAAAATAAAAGATAAAGAAGATAAGAAAAATGATAAAGTCAATCATGAAGAGATTAATTAGTTTTCTAATTTTGATTTTTTGTCTTCATGTGATGATTTTTAAAATACTAAAAAAAAATCTTCGTAAGGAATTAGATAAATCAACAAATATTATTTCTTCTCATATTAAGGAAACCATCTCTAAATTAGAAAAAAAAAATTAGGAAAATAGATGAATGAAATTCTTAATAAATCATTAGAGGATATTTATAATTATTATTCATGTGACACTTGTTAGTAGAATAATATTTGCACATCCTTTAATTGTAAAATTTTTAAAAAGGGAATTAATTTAAACTAAAACTTCTTCACCCAAAATTGCTCTTCACATAAGACTGTATTTCTAGAATTAAAAGATAAACTTTCTTCCTTTGAAATTACCCTCCCTTCCAAACTTGTTGGAACCAAAGACATGAAAAATGTCTAATCCTTAAAATTTCATAGTTTTGATGATAATAAAGATATTCAATATTGATGGACTAATGAATTTTGTTAAGCCATGCAAACAAAAGACAAAATAAGCATACAAAGCACAAAAATATATATCGCTATACACAAAGATCATTTTAATTAAATATATATTCACAATGCAAATTAGACATGAGTCCAAAGCTTTTATAACAAGAAATAAGTGTTCAACATTTTCAAAGTTATATTTAGTGTCCAAACTAGTAATCGTTCTTATCATCCAAAGTGAAACAAAAACTCAAATTGATTTTAATATTCATATAAGTTTCCATTTAAATTACTTAGTCACAAAGTCCAAAGCTTTCATGATTTCAAATATTAAGGTTAAATTAATCTCATACATTATGCATATGGTATTTTATTTATTTTTCATATATATGCTTTAATGTTTGAATTTCAAACATTTAATGAAAAAAACATCTTAAGAATAAATAGATTATCTAATTAAAAACCAACTTCTAGTCAATAACCTGAACAAGAAAAATATTGAAGTAGGAATGTGTAAAAAAGCGAGGTCAACTTTAAAAAAATGTGTCAACACCTTTTAAGAAAAAAAAATGTTATTTTTTTTTTTGCTTTGCTAAAGACATTCCATAAAAAAAATATAATTGAAGTCCTCATACATTAAATAAAGTTTCAAAATGAAAAAATTTGAAAGGACTTTATCTCACAATAAAAACATTTTCATAAAGCACAAATAAAGACACACACAATTCAACCTATTTTCTAGTGTGTTTCTAACATTTCAAAACTCACATAACATGCTCTTTTAGGTTGACATTTATTGAGATCACCATGCTTTATAAATCCTTCAACAAGTTATCCTTTCATCGGAAAAGGTTATGTCATTATCTCCACCACCATTGTCCCTCCTCCCACCTACCTAAATATCTTATTAATGTCATTTTATTTTTTGCCACAAAAAAAAACCTTTTATATCTATCCTTTAACAAACCCTCTTTCACCCAAAAATGGTGCAAAAGCATAATATCAATCTTATCTCCAACCTTCCTAAACATAGAATTTGTAAACTAATTCTCCTTGAACACTCAATTTATAGACTCCAACAACTAAATATTTTTCCACTAGCTTGACCTTATTTGACCTCTTGCTCCTAGCCTTCCACTTTTATCTATATATTTATCAACCTAAAATTTATTCCACAAGGATGTTTTGTCTGTTCTCAATTTCCATAGCCATTTGTCCAATAATGTCAAATTAAAAGCTTTAAGATTCTTAATCCCCACACCTCTTTCCTTTTCATTGTACACATTTTCCCAAGCAACTTGGTGGATCTTATGTTTTCCCTTACTTAACTCATAAAAATTATGTTTAAAGAGAGATCTTAAAGAAATGACATCTCTTTGAGCCTTGAAGAATTAAAGAAATTAGATTAGAAGTGATGACAAGATTGAATTTAATAGCATAACTACTCCCGTAAAAGAGATATATTTTCTACTCCAACAAGTTAGCCTTCTTTGTGCCTTCTCAATCATTCATTGCGATAGGGATAAATTTTGATGGTTTACACCAATTGACAACTTGAGGATTTTAAATGGGATTATGCATTGACTTTGCAATTTAGAAAGTTGGATACTTCATATAATTGTTAACTATGTACATATAATCTTATCAAATTGTTGTTGTGAAAATTTACTTTCAATCTTAATGCCACCTCAAGCAATTGAATAATTTCCTTAATCACTCCAACATTCTTCTCACTTATTTTACCTACAATAAGAGTGTAGTTTGCAAAATGAAGATAACTTATACATTGTTCTAATGAGTCTAACTTGTAGCTAGTGAAAATCCTCACGGTGTTTGCCTCCCCATATATCACACTTAAACCTTCTGTCCCACTAAGAATAAAAGAAGAAAGAAAGAAAATCTCCTTGCCTTAAGCTTTTCCCTACACTAAATTCATAGGTAGGATTTCCATTAACCAAAATTGATACATTAGTTGTTGATAGACACACTTATGAATCCATGAACATCATTTAGTTAGAACCTCATTTGCCTTAACTTGTAGTTAAGAAAATCTAGTTAATTGTTGATAAACCCTTATTTAGGTGTATTTTTTTAGGGATTTATCACACCATTTGCTTAATGATCACAATTTAATCACTTGATTCTAGTGACAAGAGTGTTATTTGGTGTAGGTAGGGCGAAGATTTAAGAGATTTGAAAAGATGTCAAAAAGGACAAAATATGAGCTTTAGAGCACGAAGCATGATTATGATTTGACAAGCTCATGCTTCGGAAAGTAAGCACACTTGTGTATATGTCAAAACACAATTGTTCTTAATCAAGGTCTTGTGAAGACTTAATAGCAAGTTTTGAATCATGGTGTGCATGTCTTGAAGCATGACTATGCATAACTCGACACATCTTGAAACCCAAAAAGCTTATGAGTAGAATTAAGATAGACTACTTTTTACCTTTGAATTTATTTTTCAATTTCTGTTATCTCTAAGTGAGTAAAGACCTCTATAGGAGAAATTGGTTAGGGACAAGTGTGAAAAACACACCAAAGACCAAAATTTGTAAAGATTCTTGTTTCCCTTATATGTTTTACACTTTCTTATATGATTTTATGTTTTCCATGACCTATGACTAGCTAAATCTTTTAAATTAGGATTGTGATGTAGGATATATCTATGAATGTTCACTCAATTAAATTATTATGTTGTTGTTCATTTTTATTTGGGATTGATAACCCTAAACCTAATGGATTGATTGGATATGACCAATTGACTTAATTAATTGACCTACACAATAATTGAGTTTCTAAAACTTGCACGACCAAATTGGTAACAAGAAATTCTAATTAAATTAATTTCATCAATTTAATTATCACACTTGATTTTTTTTTTATTAAATTAGACCCTAAATGATCGATTAGGAAATAAAATAAGGAATGAGACTTCTAGAACATGACCAAGTTTTGTTAGTCAATTTTAAGAGGTAAGATTAGTAATTGAAGGAATAATCGAAATAGAAATTAAAGAGAGTAAAGATATGTCTGAAATTGTAACTCTAGATCTTTTAATTTGTTAAACCTTCAAGCTTTTTATGTGTCTTTTCCTATAATTTATGATTGTTACAATACAATCATTTTCAAATTGTGATACATTGATCTATATTAATTCAATTATTTGAAAACTATTATTAGTTTCTAGGATAAGATATCTAAATTTTAGATCCACTATTATAACTGCGTAAGATATGATTGTCCTTAAATACATTTCATATGCATCAATTGAGTCATAAGCTTTAACAAAATCAACTTTGAAAAGAAAAGTTTTCGAATAATTCCTCATTACTTCATCAATAAACTTATTGGCATCAAGTACATAATCTAAGAGAGATGTTAAGAATCTTTAATTAAGAAGTGGGAAGAGTGAGAGAATTTGTTTATAATACAAGAGTAGGTTAACCTGTTAAATGATTTAAAACACAGGTAATTAGAAGTTAAAAGGTAAACATTATCAAATAAAAATAAATAATGTTTAATATATTAAAAAATTAAATTTGTTTAATATTTTCTTTTACATAATTAAAATAAATAATAGATATTATTTTAATCCTGAACATATATCTAAACACTCATGGACATATAATTAATTAACAAATATTTTTTTATTTGTTAACTTAACATATGCGCATATAAAAAATAAAATCGTTTCCACATGATCATTTAAAAAAAATGTTTACATTGAAAAGTATTTGACTCTAAATCTAATAATGAAATAAAATAAAGAAAAGATTTAATTAAACATTAATCTATTTTGGGAGGTGCTTAGTTGTGTTCAAAGTAAATAGATATGTAGAGTAGAAGGTTGTTTTCATAAACCTTTCCGCATCTTGACCTTGTGTTTTTTATTTTCCATATGTAGATTCACAGAAATATAGTAGCATTTAATTATTTCAATTCTGCTGCAGTGGTTTGCACAGTGAATTTAATAGTGCATGAAATATTCTACACCTAGCTGGGTCTCGCAATGGATGATCATAAGCTAGCCACCTTGTATGATTTAACATTTCATGAAACCTTAATGCTTATCCAAAATCAAGAAGCATGACAAATAGATCTCATTTGCTTTTTGTGGATAATTTAGAAGATGGAAGAAAACAAAAGATATGGAAAAATTTGGAAAGGGGAAAAAAGCCATGTATCACAAAATGAAAGAAAGAGGTGCTTATGATAAGTTGGTAGGTATTGGTATGTTTCTTGGCTAACAAGCTTTCAATTGATCCAAAAGTTGTCATTCGTGCTTTGACAAATTGCAATGACCACAAAGATTTTCAAAATCTAGCTTAATTTTCTTTGATCATGGTGCACTTAGTAAGAAGCACTTTCACATGGGATAGGGCATGTCTAGGGACATATATTTTATCAAGATTGGCTTAGAATTTCAATTAGATTCCCCACTTGACTATGTCATTGGTGTCCCTTAACTTAAGCTTGTTTCCCACATGCAATAAAGGCAAGATAGGACTGGTATTTTTTCCACGCATCACCAGTCACCCATCAACGTCAGCAAATCACAATCTTTCAAATGGTTGAAAAGTAAAAATACTATATATTATTCTTCCATCTTACTTTTTTTATCATCAATGCTTGAGATAAGATATGAAATATTTATTAATTAATTTTTAGTTTATTTCATAAATTTTAAATATTCGTTCTGAACAATAAATATTTAACTTAATTATATATTTTATTATTCATTTATTATTATTTCATAATTTTTTATCATCTATTTTTTTACAAATTTTACTATTTAAATTTTAAATTTTTATAAATTTATCATCTAATTTTTTTTATATATTTTATC
>JAMLFT010001557.1:0-30057 GCA_026544285.1 Pachyrhizus erosus
TTTTTAAAATTTTAAAAATAAAATTATAATTTTTTTTAAACTAATTCTAAATTTAACCACACTTTATGATTATTTTTCTGTCAAAATAATTTTAGTTAAAAATATATAATTAAATTAATTAAAATAATTATAATTATTGCATTCAAACTCAAATGGTTTTATTTTTTAATTATTTAAATTTTATCATTATTTCAATAATCAACATAATTTTTCATTCATAAATAATTAATTTTTATTTATATATATTTAAATCATAAATCAAGGATCAAATAAATAATATTAAAAAAATAAAAACAATCAAAATGTATAGAAAATTCCCGTAAAAAAAACAATGATTAATTGAAAACATTAAATAATGTGAGAATTTGAAAAACATCAAAATAGCTTTATAGTTTTCTAATTAAAGCATATTGAAATTTTATATAAAATTAAAAAAATAGGAAATGTATAATTCAATAACTAAAATAATGTAATTTTAAAAAAACAAAAATTACATTGTAACAACATAAAATAATAAAGAGTAATATAAAATAACAAAAACATGTTTTAAATTTTTTATATTTTTTTGAGAACTAGTAAAAATAGTGAAATAGTATAGTATAAATAATTTGAAAGATTTTTTTAAAAATAAATTATTGAAACCAATAATGTATAAAAAGAACAAAGTGTAGAAAATATTGAAAGTCGAAAAGTGTAAAAAATTTAAAATCGTTGAAAGAGTAGAAAAAGTGAAAAAATAATAAATAATTTTATTAAAATAAAAAATCAATTTGAAAATATTATTAATATATATATATATATATATATAGCGATAGTGAATATCGTAGAAATATTCAAATTTAAATATACTAAAACCGTTGTAACATAAAAAAGAGTAATACAAGAAATATCAAATAATATTTGAAATATAATATTAAAATGAATTTAAAATTAAAAAATTGTAATGTTTAAAAAAAGCAAATTAATTTTTTAAAAAAAAGCAGCAAAACGTAATGGTATTATTTAAGAAGCAAGAAAATATAAATGTAGTAATAATTTATAGATTTATATTTAAGTTAAAGATATATATTTGAAATAGAAAACAAAGATTGAAAGGAGGGGAAAAAAAGCTTGGAACAAGAATAACAGAAGTTACCATTTTTCCTCGGCTGAAACGTTTTTGTGCACGTTTGAAGAGTGGGCAGAAAAGGTGAATTTGGGGCAGAATTTTGCTCAAAACTAAGGCAACAGGAACGGAATCCCGCACTACTCAACTCACTGAATACCTAATAAATCAAATCAATCAATCCTTAACAAATAATTATAATACTAGTAAAAGACATAGCCTAAAGCAAGCAAAACTAAAAGCAATCAAAAAAGTAAAAGAAGGAAAAACACAAGAATAGGTTTCTTGCATTGAATGTTTGAAAAGCAAGAAAGAAACATGAGGTTAAGAAAGAATCTTGATGCATTCAAGGAATGGAGTAGTTCTAGTCCCTCACCTAACAGTGGCGAATGGTTGATTATAATTCATTATGTCAGCTCCAATCCTTCAACGCTTGTCACATTCAGAGGCAATGCTTGCTCCCTTGGATTTTGATACTTAAATGCTTTGTGCTGGTAGAGATGTAGTTATGCAAAGTCCTGCTGAATTGGGCTCATCATTTATGTCAACTGGCCCATTCTTGTTTGGTGTTACCCACATGTTTCTTGGGCCATCAACACCATTTCGGTCAGACAGTGTTTCAAGGAGAAGAATTTGAAAGACGTTTGGAAGCACCTTTGTTACATATACAATTGTGGATTTCATTCGATGTTCTGTTATTATTTTCTTCATTATTACAGCTATAACGTTATTTTCAAATTTCAAAATATGTTCATGTGATTACAACATCTTTTTTAAGAATTACTACAACATCTTTTCAAAATACAGATAGAAATAATATTTTTTATTTAATAAAATTTTATAATAACTTTATAGAAGGAAAATATAAAAAAGTATGCGATGGGAAAACCTCCCCAAAGATAAATAAGTAACTTAATAATATTTATTATTATGGATTCTTTTTCTTTATTTTATGAAACTGTTGCAGAATATTATATTTACAATTATTTTTTATTGATAAGTAATATAATTTTTTTTATATTAGTGATGTACGAAAATTAAACTCATTTTAAATATGATTCTTTAAATTGTTATTATAAATTAATAATTTGGAATAATATCATATTGGATGACCAGTTAACAATATAAACAACTTCTATATAAAAAAAAATATTATAATTAAATTCATCTTCCACTATACTTTTTTATTTGATTATACATCTAAATTATTTTATTTTAAGGTGGCATGTTCATTGTTCATGTAATAATTTAACAAATAGAAACAACTTCGTGAATTTCGTATTGAAATTTTATAAATAGTTGGTTTATAAGCGTATTCAATTAAAGAAAAATAACGTAACTTTATGTGAGAAAATTGTTCAGAATATTATAAATCAACATAGAGAATCATAAGTTTTTATTGTTGTTTATCAGATACTTTGCTAAAAATTTTAAATTATAATAAAGAAGTATAAAAATATTTAATAAAATTAAATATAAGTGTTACTTTTGTCTAAGTGCATAGGAAGATTTACAATAGGAATTGTTTAATAAGTTATTTATAAAAAAATATTGATTTGATGAGTGATATATGATTTTGAGTTATTTAAAATTTGTGAGTTTATATAAATAATTATTCTTTATGAATTATTTAGTAGTAGTATTTGTAATAAATACAGGAGAAAGGAAAAATATTTATAAATTAAATAATTTATTAATAAAAAATTTTATTAAAAAAATAATTAAATTGATTAAATTTAAAATAGGATAAAATGAATTGTTTATATGAAGAATATTGGATATATTCTAATGAATTTTTGTTTTTAATTATGTTAAATAAACACTACAAAATTTATTATTTCTCAATCTTTTTTATTTGAATAATTGAATTATGTTTTAACTGCATTTTAGTTTTCCTTTTAGACGTAATACTCTTATTTCTGTCTTCATTAAAAAAAAAAAAGCAAAATAATTTTATAAATCACTTTCAAGGAGCTGAATTAAATAAGCAAAATTATCACATTGTGTTATATTATTTCTTCAGACACATGATTTTATCATGTTCCTTAATAATTTTTGTATGTTTTAAATAACATAAATTATTAATTACTTTTAAAATTTTCATATTAAAACCTATTTTTCTTATTCATTCCCGTCTCTCTAACATTTCTCCACCTCTTCCTTCAACATAAAAGCGACATAAGTGACATTTGATTCTTCAGAGCAAGGCACTACTCTGAAGGTTTTCTCTATCATATGTCCTTCAACCAAGACTCACAGCTATGCTATTACTCTAAATACAATGTCCTTAATTATGCTATTTATACCCAAACATATGCTATATTTCTCCGAATACAAGATATTCACAGCTATTTATTCTTTTGCCTCACTAGCACCAAAGTATTAAAGGTAATCCAAGAGTTTGTGACAGATAAATCTAGCCTGATACATGTAGAGTCTTGGTATAATTAAAGAAATTTTATGCTTCAATAGATTATATTCGAACAAGAAGTTTAATTTTTTATTTCGAATACAGAATAGTTCTTTTATTTGGCTGTTACTGTTATGAATACCTTTCTTCTATCACTTAAAAAATGATAAAGCTTAGATCATGTACATGGTTCAAGAGTTTTCCTTTTATATTTCTCTATATACTTAAATTTTGTACTTTAACGAAACGAAAAATTGAGGAGCAGGGTCACCAAAACTACCAACCCAAAGGTATAAATTAACAATTGAAGTAAGAGGCAGCTGTTGCAGTTAACCAAACACATGATTGATTAGAGTAAGAGTATTGACAAGGTCAGCCACCGTCTCCACCATCGATAAGTTATGTTATGCGAGGAAGTACTTTTCTCTCTGGAATTGCAACCGTTAGATTTATCTAGGCAACTGTATTGGTAAAAGCAATACTTAAATCAAATGACAATTGAAATATTCGTGCAAGAAATAATTTTTTTCTTATAATTAAAGAGCATCAGAACTGTCTTTCCCCAACTTAATTTCCATACATATGTCAACGTTATTACACTGTCATGTAAGAAAAAATAGGGATAAAAGAAGAAACAGACAAGATATGGAGTAGAAAAGTCATTTGATATTTACATTATAAGTCTCATTTTCCCATTGTCATAATCTCTATACATGTTAGAGCAATAACTAATATATTATGTTATGGCTGTCTAAAATTCGGGTGAAAAAGAGTAAGCAAAATGAAAAGGAGAAAATGAAGTGAAAGAGAGGTAAGAATATTATGCAAACATCGGAATATTAATATTGAAGTAAAATTGCCTCAATTTCTTCAATAGAGTTTTTCTAAGGAGAAAACTTAATTATGGATAGCATTTTAGACACTTATATATTATTTTATAATTAAAATCAAATGTTCACTTTAATAATTTATCCAATAAAATGATTAACATTAAAGATTTGTGCTAATTATTAAAGTAAAATTTCTATTTAATTTAATTAGAAAATGACACCTAAGTTATATATTTTTTTAACTCATCAGTGAATCATTTTTTTCTTGTATTTTATGGATTCATGCGTACAATTAAGCTTATCAATTATAAATAATGTTACTAAGTACTAACACACAATATGTGATGATGAAAACAGTTACGTCTAACAGCCTAAGTAATATTATTATTTAACATATATTTCATATCTTGATTGTCTACGGTCGAGACTAAATTACAGTGGTTTCTATTTAAAAAAAAATTATATAACAATTTTTGTGCCTGCTCTAAACAATTGCTGCTCTCTGTTTAAATGAACTAGAAAAGTTATAGTCAAAACCTTAGTAAACTAGTCTATCTTCTCACTGATGTGGATCAATTATTTTCCGTAAGTCGTGTACTGCATTGCGTTTTTTGTTTGGGACGCGTATTCAGGTGGTAAATTTATATTACGTCGCAAACAGGCAACTTGAGAAACGGCGAAACAAGGGTACAGAAACAGGGGAAAATGAAATTTATTTATTTATATAACAAATAACAAGTGTGATATAAAGAATACAGCAAAAATAATATGTCTGACCAAAACTATGCGGTATAATAACCCTCAAGGACAAGGAGTACGACGACTTTGTCCAACACTAGCCAATAAACAAATATGAAAAAGGAAAAAATGGCGTCAAAACAGAACATGGTCGGGTCGGGTCGGGTCGGGTCGAGTGAATTCGGATCCATCAGCGATCCCAGTCGCACTTGATGGGCTCAAAGACAGCACCTGCAGTTCCTTTGAGAGGAAGACGCATCTCGCATGTTACTTTGGGTTTGAGCGTCTTAGTCTTGAACACGCCCAACTTGAACCTCACCCTGAGGTACATCTTCACATCGATCTCGTACACCCCAGAGGTGTTTTCTTTCTTCAGTTCCGCGGATTGTCCAGCGTCGAGTAGCACCACGTGCTGACCCTTGAACACCGGGGTCAAGATGTTGGTGGTCTTGTGGCCCTGGTAGAAGGGATCCGGGAACTGGGAATCGAACCTGGCGTCGTGGTACAATGCACTCGCTTCGATGTGGTCGTAGTAGATGCCCAGCCTCTTGTTGGGGTTGCGCACTGTGATGTTGAGGGCCAGGTCGTAGTGGAGCGTGTTGTTGTTGGTGTAGTTGAATTGCGTCAGGGTGGCGTTGGTGACGTGGAATTTCACCACGTTGGGACGGACTATGAGCCAGAAGAGGAAGACCACGATGCCCACGATGATGATCACCGTCAGGATGAGCTTGAAGATGAGATTGAAGAGGCAGCCGCAGCAGCAGTCGCACCCGCCGCCGCGACCTGGGCGGTGGTACGAAGTTTTGGGCGGCGGGATGGAGGGCCCATAGTAGGCTCCGTTCAATTGAGGTTGTTTCTCGTACCCGTTCATGGCTGAATATGAGTGAGTAACCAAAGAATAATGTTGAGAATATGAATATGATAATGGAAACACGAGAGTGGGAAATGATGTAAGAGATGGAATCAATGGAAAATTCCAAGCTCCTTGTGTGTGGTTTTATAGCCAACTGTGGGGCAGGGGAATTGGAAAAACGCGTGGTGGTTATCTACAAACTTAACCCGCACAGGAGAAAGATTGCCACAACACAACCATACTTGATTTTTTAAATATTTTTTATAAAAACAATTATGTAAGTTGGATTTTATAAATTCTCCATAATTAGAATAGGGCCCAACATTTAAAAAAAATATTGTTTTTACCAAAAATATTTAAAGATACTTAGATATTACTCACCAATAATATTAATTTTTTAATCCATACGATTAATAATTTCATACCTTTCATATTATTTTATATCTATTTTTTTCATCTTATTCATGTTATTTTCTATTTATCTTTCTTTTCTTTGTATTTTAGAGATGATTATAAGAAAATTATACTTCAATTTATTCTTCCATTTTAAAATGGCTGATATTTAAAATTTTTCCGTTCAACTTGAGAAAAAAAGAAATAAATTGCTCGTTAAAATATTTAGTAAAATATTCTTATTATTCATAAATATATCATTTGCATTTATTGAGTGATTAATTGTGATGGTTAAAAAATTGACAAGTACAATACTAAAAAATTTATAAAAATCGTTTCTGTTAGATAAATGCTCGTGGAGGTGCGAACTGAGAAGTATTACACAGTTTGTTCTGGTTTGGGTTCAACGCGGTTGCTTTTCGCTATATGAATTTGTGCGATTTTGGCGTGTCCATCCTAAATTGTCAATTGTCCGTTCACTATGGTGGTTCAGGGAAACTTCCAAGTTCCTACCTCCAAAGTCATTCACTTTTGCACACTTTCCTTTTTATGTTCTCCTATTTTTTCAATCATACATATTATTTTCTGGCATCATAATAATTGTTCTTTGAATTTTCATATACAGATTTTCAAAATTATTTGATATATTTATTACTAAAGAAATAAATGTAACTAAAAATAATTAAAGTAAGAAAAAAAAAAGAGCCTATTCATCTGAACGATATAATAACAACAATTTTTTTTTTTCTATAATTGACGTTAACAACAGTCCAATTAATTAAATTTTGTAACTAAAGTTTCTTTCTACTTTGTAATCTACTGGTACTAGTATATAGTATATATTTCAATCAGCAAAAACAAAAATATAGTATATATCATGCTAGTCTTTTGTCAACGCATCATGCGGAAATTTAAATTTCAACAGCATCAATGTCTTTTTTTAGTAACTAATTTATATTATATTTTAGACTTAAATAATTTTTTATTCTTATAAAATATAATATTTGTAATTTTTAAAAATTTTAATATTTTAATTTAATCTATGTTATAAAAATATAATTTATAAAAAAATACATATAAATATTTTATTAAATTTTTTATGATATAATAAATTTATGAAGTTTCAATATTATTATTATGTGTTAATTAATATTATTAGTTGACTAACGGAACTGAAAAGAAGTTAAATTTTTAAAAATAAAAATAAAAATATCCTATCTTACAGTGACTATAAAATTATATAAGCTTATAAATTTATATCACATATGTGTGTTGCCCTGGAAGGGAATAGTCTCCCCACCTTTTCTATCCTACATCAAACCACCAATTGTAAGTTTTGACTTTTCAATCTGTATGGTGGTTATTTTTAATTAAACATAAAATATTTCTAAATATTAAGTTAAATATAAATTCTAAATCAAAGTCATCACAATTGACATTTTTCAAATTTACATAAGTGGATAAATTGTTTTGAGTAAATAATTAAGTAAGTATATATTTGAAAACTGTATCATGAATTTGATCATAATTTTATTTGTAAAAATTAAATTTAGATATTAAAAATTTATAATAATTTACCTACATTGTTTCTTATCAAAATTTTAACTTTTAACTTTCTAAATTGAGGATTATAACTCTTGTTCCTTCTTCCTCCTAGAAGAGTTAAATCTATAAATATTTGATAATTTAATAAAATATCAATATCAATTGAAAAATAATAAAAATTTATTTTTTAATATTTTTATGTGTATTAAAGTATAAATATAAATGTAAAATTTTATATTAAAAACAAGTTAAATAATATAAAAATAAAAAAATCTATAAATTTAATGTTTTAAAATTTTAGATTATAATTTAATGTTAAGTTTATTTGTGTGATGTGTTTTTATGACTTATTCATGCAAATTTGTCTTATATTTAAATTCTTATCTATTTTCTAACAAAATTAGTATGAGAGTTAATAATTCAATTGGATGACTTTTTAATAATAATATATAAATGATAAGGATTCATAGACCTAATACTTTAACATTACTCGTGATTTATTAATGATGATTCTTAATTTTTTTAATGTTGTGTCATGATGGTAAACTCTTTTAATAATAAAATTTTCATCCATAAAATTTTCATATAATTTTGTACATCAGATTTTCCCAAAAAAATTATCACTGTCAATTTAAAAAGTGCTACGTTAATTAAATAGCATGATACGAAACAGTTTACGAAACAAACACCTAGTGGTGTTATTCAATTACAAAAATGTCACGAAAGTACATCTTCATTTTCAGGGTTCTCTTGACTGAATTTTAAGATATTTTTTAAGGCTTAAGCCAGTTAAGTTCTAGAATATTACGAAAAATAAAATAAAATTATACGTATGTCTAGACTCAGAAGCAAAAGACAATTCTAGATCAACAAAAGAAAAATCATTTCATGAAAACGTACACATTACACTATTACAGCATATAGTCAAAGAATGGATAAAATAATAACAAAAGGCAAACATAAAGAATTATTAGAATATAAGATATGGGGTAAACAAATAAAAATTCAAAATAAAATAAATAAATAAATATAGTCCCTAGTAATCAACATCACACTTTGTTCTCTGAAACTGAGTTACATGGCCATAGTTACGCAAGGGAACCTTGATATCACATTTGACCTTGGGCTTGTAACGACGGGATTTGACATCCCCGAGCCTGTACCTAATCCTGAAGTAGAGCTTCACATAGACCTCGAACACCCCAGCTCTTTTGTCTTGATTGAACTCTGAGACTTGGTCATTATTGAGCATTAGCATTTGCTTCCCTGAGAAAACAGCGCTCATGGGGTCGGTGCTCTTCTTGTACTGGCGGAAGGAGTTCATGTGAGTAATCACATCGTCGTTGTCGAACCTAACATCCTCGTAGAATGCTAATGCCTCTACTTTGTCGTAGTAGATGCTTAATTTTTTGTTGGGGTTGCGTGCAGTGAAGTTGAGGACCATGTTGTAGTGGAGGGTGTTGTTGTTAGTATAGTAATCAAATTGGGTCAGGTCAGCATCCGTGACGTAGAACTTGAAGGAGCGTGGTTGCACGACCAACCAGAATATGAGGATTGCGAGCCCAACAAGGACAATGAGTGCTAGCATAATCTTCCAAAAGATTCCGAAGAGACAGCAACAACAGCTTCTTTCGCGTTGAGGGCGGTAGCGTGGTTGCTCCGCCGGGGGAATGGCGGGACCGTAATAGGCACCGTTCAAGTGGGGTTGCTTATCGGCCATGGTTGCAGATGGGTGAAGGAATTAAAAGGAAATATGTAATAGGGGATTGGTAGGGAGAAGGTAGTGAATTGTGAGATATGAAAGAAGGGAGAGGGGCGTTTATATAGAAAGGAAAGACATTGAACATTCTACAGGAACAACGCGGTTGTGAGTATGTGTCCTTGTTGGGCATTTGCCTATTCAATTTCGTTCAAGGAATGGAATCCAACAACAGCGGATTGTATTGACCGGTAATTTGATGTAGATTGACAGCAACAACAATAAACATTATTACGGAAGAAAGTTGATTGTAGCCCCCTATTAGTTAATGGTAGTCATCATTATATACTTATCCAAAACTACGACACTTTCTTGTCACTATGTGGACGTAACCAGTTTATACATAATTGAAATCAAATACACTAACTTAGAACTTAATAATATTAACAAGAGCACGAAGACAATTTCTTCATCTCACCATTTCTACAATTCAGGACGTGAGATTATCTCTACCGTTATTTCTGAGTATGGTAGACTTGGTAGTATTTTTGTTGTCACTATTCCCCTTTCCATAACTACATTCCATTGCCTTTTTTGAGACTATTGTACTGATCTCTCTAGCAATTTGATAAATGCACTCTGCACGTTTTCTGCAGTGAGATCTGAAGTCTCCGAAAAGAAGAGGCCCCCGGTTTTCTGCAAACTCCACTGCATCTTCAGTTTTCGTCAATTCTCAGGTTCACAAGGTCAAATTTGTTCCCAACTACCACGATCACAGTGGAGCTATCCGCATGTGCATGCAGTTCCTCGCTACATGATCAGACGATGCCTTTTTAGTTATGTCGTAGACCATGGCCACCAGTGCACACCTCTGTAGTATGCACTTGTTACAGCCCTGTACCCATATCAGCAAGAAAATTTAAAGGTATATAATATAATATGTTAAATTTGTGAAATATTTCTGCACCAAAATGATAAACTAGTATCATCATATTTTATCATTCAGTTTTTTTTTAGATCTTATTTTACTTTATCATTAATTAAAGCAAATTGTCATTTTAAGGGAACTTCTAGTTTTGTGGCCGTTTCGACCCACAATAGCTCACTGTTTTCTTTCAATTTCTATTTGGAGTTTATCTCATCTATCCCTTAGAGTTGCTTTCTTTTATTTTTTATAACATTTTTTTATCGGAGAAAGAAATGATTCTTCTTGGCAGACAGTTTGGCAATTACAAGATTGAAAGGTCTGACTGTTTATACGAGGGAAAGGAGTGATGTATTCTTATTATAGACTAAAGTGGTCGTTTGATTGACTCTGCAGGAATAGTATTGCCATAATATATTTTCAAGAATAATGCTTGTCATTTGTGTTGCAGAGTGCAGAAAAATCTAACAATGATTGATACTGAACATATAAGATATATATTATTACATCCTAATTAGTGAGTAATAAATAATGGCTGAAAAAATAAAATCAAAGTAAATGAACTGTATCTCAAGGTGCTCATGGAGAGAAAAACCCACATCCTTTATGAAAAATCTGAATCAGACAGACCTTAATGTAGGGAATCCACCAAAGGGAGCCTCATGAAAGTGAATCCTACAATTTTATAAATTTTCATTTCAATTGTCACCGTAGTTTCAAACTTTAAATGATTTATATCTAATAAGTAATATTATGTCCAACACCACACCCGATTTTACAGAATTTGCAGCTTCTAATAATGTCATTTGTGCACCTCAAGTACCACAATCTGTGTTCTAATAATGTGCATTGAGCAGCACAAACATCTTCCGAAAAGTTTTTAAATGCATTCTAATTAAAATCATAAAATAATAAAGATAGGACCATTTATTTTTGTGTGATTTATACCCACTGTTAATTTTAGTTATTATAATATGGTCTTTGTGCATATTTGGGCAATGATGAATTGCCATGAACTTGGACATGGTTTTGGTTCTGATTTTGTATTTGGCCTCGCCTAAGGTCAGGTGTAGTGATGGCGGCTTAAACTTTTCTTGTGTATGTCCTTTTTAGACTTATTTTGCTCTAGCTGTAGCATCGCTTTGCCAGCACAAGCTAAGAAGATTGCTAGCCTTTTTCCAAATCCTGAAAGACATCGGGAGTCCAAAACCAAGGGCAAGACGTCAAATTACCAGCAAGCTTGCTTCTTTTTTAGGTCCTACAGCAATTAATGGAGCTCTTAATCAGGAAGACAATGAAGAACCCAAGGCCAAGGACCAAAGATATATAGTATCACATATTAGCTCACAAATGAGGTTTTGAAATTAATTTTCATCAATCAAGAGGCCATGGAGTTGTGACACGAATTCCGTTCACTGTCAAAATGGTTTCTCAATATCAGTTTGTGCCTATTGACATTTATTGCTTTGGGAAAATTTTACTTAAGTTGAGTCTCACAATTAGTTTCGGAATATCGCTTGAGAAAATGATCGATTCTCATGTTTTCAACTTTTTAAAAAATGGTTGCAATATTTTATTTTATTTTTTATATTGTAAAAAGTTACCAACAAATGTAGCTGATATAATTATAATTTTTGTCACAAACACTCAATAAATCTTGACGTGACAAAAATCACAGTTCGAAAAAGGAGCATAGTTGTGCACAATATCAAATATTTTATTATTTTTATTTTTTCTTTTATTATATATTTTGTAATTAAATTTATTTAATAAACTCTCAATCTTTATTCAAAACCTTAATAAGATAACAATTTCAAAGCATATGTTTCGTGGCAACAATTTCTAACTGGGGTCATCAAATTGTGTATTTAAAAATTATGTATATCCACATCCATAATAATTAATTACACCCGTATTGTGTTTGTATACTCAACTAAACTGATAAAAGTCATCTACGACAGATAATAAGTGTTGTGTTTTTTGCCAAACATGTTTAGAGTTCAATTTGCTCAATAATTCATTTACGACTGATAAAAGTGTCAGCAAAATTATAGGAATCCTGTTTATCTCTCAAATTAATTACAAATACCTTTCATTTGAGAGTCTAGATTAGCGTTAGTTTAATTTCTTGATATGGAGTCTTCTAAGCCACCATTAATGCATTGGTAATGTAATCTATTGCAGGCTAAATAAAGAAACATCTTGATCACTTTTGAGGTTATCAAATCATGTGTCTTTCTTTCTCCTGTTGCTTTGGTACGAGGATACAGATCTATTAAATCTAAGCAATCTTGAGCAGGCTTACAAAATGTAATACACGAATAACGTATCAGATTTGCAATCCTAAAACCAAAAGACAATTTTGGAGGAGTACCCAAAAAAATATAAAAATCATTGCATTAAAAGCAAAACAATTCTAAATGAGTGCAAGTAGAATCTTGGGGAAGATTCCGAAGAGGTAGCAACCATAGCTTCTGCTGCAGTAGCAGTAGCGTGGTTTTTCTGGGGGATCATTATAGGCATCGTTCAAGAGGGGTTGCTCATCGGCCATGCTTGTAGATGAGTGAATAGTGAAATGGAGAGATAAGAAGGGAAAGATGAAGAGAATTAATTAATTGAGAGAAGCTGGTGAATTGTGAGATATGGGAGAAGGAAGTGCAGCGTATATACATAGGAAAGGCAACGACGATTCTATGGAAACGACGCGGTTGGGAATACGTGTCAGCTTTGAACATTTACTTAATTCAATTTCTTTCAACGAAAGCATTGGACTAACAGCAACAGTGGATGGTATTGACCAACACTGTTTAAACGAATAATAAATGTGATATATATTTATTACACATGTACAAGAATTTTTATAAAACATATTTTCAAATAGAAATAATTTAAGTGTATATTAATATATATATATATATATAGCATCATTACTTCTCTTAATAAGTAGAATGATTCATCGAAATACTTTTAGATTATTTAAAGAAAGCGCGTGCTTAAATAAATATATGTATTTAGTTTAATTATTTTTTAAAACATAATTATTTTCACAAGCTTTTAGAAAGGATTTTTTTTCTTATAAAAGAAAATGATTATCTTTTAAAATTTATGTTAAAATATATATGGATCAAACTTGCTCAATTTATTAAAAAATTGAACTTGAAATCCTTGATAAGTCATTCAAAGATATTGTTGGCTAGAGGTGTCTAAACAAAATGATAATTAAATATTAAGATATTGATGAAAATATTAGAACTAATATACGTAAAGTAAATTATTTGCTATGTGAAATTAACAAATGATTTATAAATGTTGGGGATAAAATACTAACATTATAAAAAGAAAACATATTTTAATATAGATAAAAAAATATCATATTAATATTTATTTAAGCATATGGGTGATTTATTTAAAATCCATTCCCAAATTTTAAACATGTGTAAAATGAAAATATCATAGAAAAAGAGTAATGATCACGACAACATTGTAAAGAGTTGTGATACTTATTGTTGTCCAAAATGCAAAATACATTAATGTACTAGAATTGTGATACTTATTATTAACGTAAAATGCAAAAATAATTATATAATAAAGTGTTTAATATATTACTTTAATGAACTATAATGTTTGATTATTTTAGTTTTCTAACCATAATTTTTAAAAATTGATGGTTATCATTTTGTCTTAACAAAAAATTAATACACGTGTGATCATAAAAAATATTCATATTAAATTATAAATTGATAACTTATTTATTCATCAATTTTTTTGACATCTTTTAGGAATGAAATCATGAGCTCGAAATAGTGACAAAATAAATAATAGCTCAGCTAATACAGTAAATTTAAAATTAAAATAATGACATCATTTATCAAAAACAAGAACCTAAGCTCAAACCACACACAAAATAGTCACTTTAAAGTCTCATATTACTTAAAAGTTAAATTTAAGAACAGTTTATAAATATATTTGTACATTAATTTTTTAAATATATTTTATAAAAAAAATATGTGAAAATCAAATCAGTGTTAAAAGTAAACAATATCCCAAATGATATAATGAGCTTAAGCTCAAAATACTTAACATATTTTTTTGCACATTTAAATTATATTTTTTCATATTTAAATAAATACATGCAATATGCAATACTTGCATCTAGTAATGATAAATATCTAAAATTTCAAAATACGGTCCTATAGGAATTGTTGACAAGTACTAAATCAAATATCAGTTACACAAGTAAACTATAATGGTATGATTGAGTATGAATCAAGATAGAAATAAAGAAAAGGAGAAAGATAGATTACAAAAATACAAATAAATCACAAAAATAATTATTCAACCGTGGAAATATACCTGGGATATTTCACTTTTCATTTATAAAAAGGAGTATGTATAACTAGTGCTTATTCCTACTTGTGTATCATTTATTTTAAATCTATTTGCACTCAACCATCATATGATGCCAACATTCGTTCTACTAAATTATTTTTCTCAATAGTCATAATAAGACAACGATGTAGAAAAACATGAAAATTTTAATAGATTTGTACTTCAATCGTGTCGCAGGCACGCACATTGATTACGCAATAACGAAACAAAACCCCACCACTTCAAGCATTTCCTCCAAATCTGTGAAAAAAAGTCGCACGCAAAAAACTTGCGAGATGTTGTGTCCCCTACCACGCCTTGCAAGGTTTACATTAGTTGGAATCCGATTTAGCGCTAACTTCCAGACAAATGCTTTCACCTTCAAAATTGCATAACTTTTCCACATTTTAGTATATAATTTATTTTCTCCACTTAAATTGAAGACACTAATTTCATATGTTGACTTTACATAATAAGATCCTATGCCATCACCTTGCCAAGTCCATACATTGTCTCCATTTTCCTTTATCATCTTTTTACTTCCCAAACATTTAAGGACATTGAGGTCCAAAACTAAGGGCATGACGTCAACTTACTAGCAAGCAATTAATGGAGCTCTCAATCGGAATGACAACGAAGAACCTGAAAATAAGAGGCCACGGACTGATGATACTACAGTATCATATGTTAGCTCACAAATTATTTGAAATTATTCTTATCCATCTAGAGGTTAAGGAATTTTGACATGAATCCCATTTGTTGTCAAACTGATTCGTCAATATCAATTTGTGTGGTGCCTATGACATTTGTTGCTTTGGTAAAGTTTTACTTAAGCTGTCGACAGGTTAGTTGGGAATGAGTCCAAGGTATGGTTCAATCAGATTTTGTCCTGCATTAGTATGTATGACACGGAACTTGTGACAAAAATTGTTGATTCGTTGATGGTTGTTGCCTATTAAGATCAAACCCAGTATAACGTATTTGCATAGCAAACGGATTTGAGAAAGTAACTTGGAAGTTTCGGCCTAGTTGGTTTGACATTTGTTTTGGTTTTGTTCTATTTCGTTTCTTATTGTCTAGTCATTAGAGTTGTTTATTTTTTAACCTATTTTTTGTGAAATTATTTTTAATTAAAAGTTAAAAATTAAAATTTCAAAATATTAAGATTCAGGTAAATTAAGACTTAAAAGTTAATCTCTTAAAAGATTAAGATCTGTTTAACTACCTCTCTTAAAATATATTATTCCATATGGAGAAACATAAATATCAAAACTCTTAACTACATACTTAAATAGAAAATTGAATTATTTGTCTACGATAAATTTTAGTGTTTCTCAGATGTACATAGAATTAAACTTAAAAGCAAAAGACAATCCAGAATAATTTTATTGCAAGAAATTAATCATATAGATTACAACATATAGTCAAAAGAATGAATAAAATAATGGAAAAACTGGATGAATAATTAGAATTTAAAATAATTGGTACAGAAAGAAAAATCTAAATTAAAATGAATCCAATCAAATGTGTAGTCCCTAGAAATCGACATCACATTTGGTGGTCTGAAACAGAGTAAAGGTGCCATTTTTACTGATAGGAACCTTGAGGTGACATTTGACCTTGGGCTTGTAGTCATTGGATATGACGTCCCCAAGCCTGAACCGAATCCTGAAGTAGAGCTTCACATAGATGTCATAAACTCCAGCACTCTTATCTTGGTTGAACTCTGAGACTTGATCATCGTCGAGCATCAACACTTTCTGCCCCGAGAAAACAGCGCTCATGGGGTCGGTGCTCTTCTTGTACTGGCGAAAGGAGTTCATGTGAGTAATCACATCGTCGTTGTCGAACCTAACATCCTCGTAGAATGCTAATGCCTCTACTTTGTCGTAGTAGATGCTTAATTTTTTGTTGGGGTTGCGTGCAGTGAAGTTGAGGACCATGTTGTAGTGGAGGGTGTTGTTATTAGTGTAGTAATCAAATTGGGTTAGGTCGGCTTTCGTGACATAGAATTTGAAGGAGCGGGGTTGAACCACCAGCCAGAATATGAGGATTGCGAGCCCAGCGAGGACAATGAGTGCTGCTAGAATCTTCCAAAAGATTCCAAAGAGGCAGCAGCAGCAGCTTCTGCCGCGGTGAGGGCGGTAGCGTGGTTGCTCTGCCGGAGGAATGGCTGGACCGTAATAGGCACCGTTCAAGTGGGGTTGCTTATCTGCCATGCTTGCAGATAACTGAATGAATGAACAAGAAGAAATAAGAACCTTGATGTAATCAAGAAATTATCAAGGAAAAGTATACGACGAAGAGAATTAAGCGTGAATTATAATGTAATAGGAAACTTGGTAGGGAGAAGGAAGTGAATTGTGAGATATGGGAGAAGGTTGTGGTGCGTATATATATATATACATATATAGACAGGAAAGGCAATGAAGATTGAATGGGTACAACGCGGTTGTGAGTGCGCGTCTTGTTCAGCATTCCCTAATTTTATTTCTTACCCATGAAAGGAATCGATCAACCGCGGATTGTATTGACCGGTGCAGAGTTTGACGTAGACAGATTGACCGCACCAAAAACCATGAAGGAGCATGTAATGTGTGTGTCAAGCAAACACGTTACTAGTTGATACATGTATACATATTTACACAATTACAAATTGTTTTTTTTTTATTTATATTCATATCAAGCGAACACATTAAAGGTTAACTATATTCTTTTAAGTATTTATATATATAATATATTTATATACTAGTTGATATTTATACATATAAATTTGTATATACGATAAAATCTTGGTGGGTTTTTCTTCGTGAACTTTGCATGGATATATGTGGCAATATGACATTGTTACGAAGTTCTGAAATTTCAACGGTCAAAATCGTCGCAGCAATCCAAATGCGTGTTTTTATGAAAGTTAAAATGAGTAAATGACTATGCGTGTTTTTAAATGAAATCATTAATGTATGCCTTCAAACATTACTTCCACGCAACTCCTATAAGAAATAGAGTGAGAAAGATAGAAAGGTTAAGGTTAGAAATCCTTATAAGAGAAAGATAGAGAGAGAACATTACCTCAAGATGCATGAGTATGAGTTAAAGACAAAAAACATGGATAAATAATGACCCATAAAACAAAAATGAAAATACAAAAAAGAAAGATTAATAAAAACAAAAATGAAAATAAAATAGGCAGATTAAGAAAAACGATGAAAATATATATAAGAAAAAATATAAACTAAAACTAATTTATATAAAAAAGAGATTAAGAGGTGTATCAATTTGTTATCTTTTCTAGGAAACATCTTGAAACTCTCAAAATGAGAGTTTTAAAATTAGAATAAGAACAAAAATATCATTACATTATTAGAAAGACTTTTAACATTTTATGATAATTGTACAAAAAATTAATGTAAAAAGTGACTTATTAAATAAATTCATAGTATAACCAATCTAAAATGTCTAGTTATGAATTTCATAAACTGAAAAAAGGTGTAAATATTCACATTTGTTAATAAAGAATAGATCTTAAAAGTTTAGCCTACATTAGTTCTTAGTACAACTTATGTAAACATAATTTTTAGATTGATTATATGACAATTTTGTAAAACGTTTATTCTAATATTACAAAAATGTCACCTCTTTACATACTACATTGATTTCTTAAGAATTTTTGTAAACTTCCATTTTTAAAAGTCTTTTTTTTTTGTAGTGCATTTATATTACTATAAATTCTTACTTGGATTATAACTTTAACATCCGATAAAATTATCACCATTTCTTTGTATACTCCAACACCTATATTCTAATATTTTTTAGGTTTGTTCCAATAGAAACTAAGTGAAATGATAAAAGTGATGGTGATAGTTTTATCAAAGATGAATAAATATAACCTAAGTAGGAATAATAAAAGTGTTGGACAAAAATAGAAGGAAAACTACCTTGAAGAAAGGGTTTGAATTCTTATTGGATAAAAAAATGCAAAAAAATGTGTATATTTTTAGTTATAGAATTCACATTTCTTGCATTTGGCTATTGTAACCAAAAAATAATAAATGTTTGTGATCTTTTTGTTACACTATATAAACAAGGACTTTTAAACCAATTTCACAACACTAAGAATATTTTATGAAGATTTTTTTAAAAAAAAGACACATATCATAGTACGCCATCGATAAGAGAGAGAGATATAATATGTCAAATTCAAATAAAAATGAAATAACAATTGAGAGAAAAGTTGAAAGAGAGATTAAATATAATTAAGAGAAATTTTAATAGAGCAACTAAAAACTAGGATTTGGTTGAACACGCTTAAAAAAAAGAATATTTTAAAAAAATCAAAGAAAAAAAAGATGCACAAATAAAAACAAAAGAAAAAAGTCATATTTATATGAAAAAATGAGTCAATATCTTTGAGGATTCTTTAAAATCTTCTTAAATGTCATAACTTCAAAACATTTACAATTCATTGAAACAAACAATAAAATTTTAAAATTAGAATGAAAATGAAAAATTGAACGTGTTATTAAATTATAATTTAT
The DNA here is from genome assembly GCA_026544285.1 of Pachyrhizus erosus. Taxonomy (NCBI): domain Eukaryota; kingdom Viridiplantae; phylum Streptophyta; class Magnoliopsida; order Fabales; family Fabaceae; genus Pachyrhizus; species Pachyrhizus erosus. The sequence continues at coordinate 19,405 of JAMLFT010001557.1, forward strand.
ATTAAACTTTCTAAATTAATTATACTAAGAGTTAATTTTAAAAGTATTTTTTAAAATAGTTCTTAGTATAATAAATTTACAAAGTCTTATTAAAATTTTTAAAAGTTACAAACGACGTTAACATTATAAGTTTGATAGCAATTAACCTAAAATATTGATTTCAATATTCTATATATATATATATATATATCATCACCTAACATCAATTTTCCAAAAGTTGATATAAAGATTCTTAAGTAAGTTTTCTTTTACTATTGTGAATTTTTGCTAAAAAAAGTATTTTAGCGTAATTCGCTATGATTGGCATGTTATACCATATTTGAATGTTACAAATCAAAATTTTAAGGTTAATACTAATAAATATAAATAAATAGATATAGAAATCTTCAAAATTTAAACTGGTAAATGTCGTTTAAAACGATTTTTATGATTTCTATTTAAAATGTCGTTTTCATGATGTTCAGGCAACTTTCTTGAAGGAGGTATTTTCCTCTTTAGCTAAGGCTCTAGATTAATAAAATAAAAAAAAAATATTTTTCAAATTTCAAAATTAAGTTTTACTTTATAACTATGGCTTCACTTGTGGACTAGCCGGATTGGGCTAAAAGGTAAAAAAATGGGCTTAGTCTATTTATCCACAAATTGGTTCAAGAAGACAATTTACAAGCCCACAAGTACAACAACAAGGTGGTGAAGACCAAATTGAAGTGATACAATGGCCAAGCCAGAAGTTAACCAAACCCGATACAAGCTCCAGAGGCCTAGTGTAGTGTGGACAGCTGTTCTTTTAATTCATTTGATTCCGAAGTGGCTTATTTACCAGAACAAAAAATTGGCACCCCTTGATTCAATTGTCGTAAGATGCTTATTCAAGTGGTTAAGAGTTGGGCCAATGAGAAAAAATTACCGGCGTCAAGACCTTTAAACAAAAACAATTTCCAAACATACATATGTTTTGTGGCAACAGTTTCCAATTAAGGTAATCAAATTGTGTATCAGTAAATGTGTTTATGCTATATACACTACTGCATATAGAGGTGTCCCAAAAGGAATTTATTGCAAGAAAACATATACATTACTTCATATAGTCAAAGAATGAATAAAACAATTGCTAAAAGTTACATGGTTAATTATAAGAATTTAAATAAAGCGTAGAGTAAGAAATTTCAATCTCAATCCAAGAAATCATATGTGTCGTCCCTAGAAATCAACTTGACACTTGGTAGTCTCAAACAGAGTAAAAGCACCATTTTTTCTAGAAGGAACCATAAGGTGACATTTGACCTGGGGCTTGTAGTCACTAGATATGACGTCCTCGAGCCTGAACCTTATCCTGAAGTAGAGCTTCACATATATGTGGTAAAGCCCAGCACTCTTGTCTTGGTTGAACTCAGAGACTTGGTCATTGTCGAGAATCAGAACCTTCTGCCCCGAGAAAACAGCGCTCATGGGATTGGTGCTCTTCTTGTACTGGCGGAAGGAGTTCATGTGAGTAATCACATCGTAATGGGCGAACCTGGAATCCTCGTAGAACGCTATTGCCTCTACTTTGTCATAGTATATGCTGAGTTTTTTGTTGGGGTTGCGTGCAGTGAAGTTGAGGACCATGTTGTAGTGGAGGGTGCTGTTGTTGGTATAGTAGTCAAATTGAGTTAGGTCAGCTTGCGTGACATAAAACTTGAAGGAGCGAGGTTGAACGACGAACCAAAAGATGAGGATTGCGAGCCCAACGAGGACAATGAGTGCAACCAGAATCTTCCAGAAGATTCCAAAGAGACAGAGACAGCAGTTTGTTTGGCGGCGAGGGCGGAAGAGTGGTGGCTCCGCCGGGGGAATGGTGGGACCATAATAGGCACCGTTCAAGTGTGGTTGCTTATCAGCCATGCTTTCAGATGAGTGAATGAACTAACAGGAGAGAGATGTACTTTTATGTGACCAAGAATCGAAGAAAGGGAAATTACAGATGAGGAAAATAAGTTGTAAATTGTAATGGAGAGAAGCTGGTGAACTGTGAGAGAATGATTATATAGTATGTATGGACATGGACTATGGAAATGAAACGCGGTTGTGAGTAGCAGTGCATGCGTGTTGGCCATTTGCCTAATTAAGTTTCTTCTCAGTGTAATTGTATTGACCGGTCAGCAACAACAAGGAAGAAACGTTCGTACGGAAGAAATGCATTTTTACTTGTAGCCCCCTCTTATTTAATGGCTGTGAACATGATGCTCATTGAAAACAACCATACATGATCCTATCAATTTGTGGCCGTGAACTTTACATGGACATATATATATGGCAAGTTGCCAACATGCCGCTCGTACTAAATTTCAACCGTTCAAAATCTTTGCTGCAATCCGAATGCATTCTCTATATATAAAAACAAGTTTTTTAAAAATATTTTCTGCATGTTTTTGTTCCAACGAGAACGAAACTTTAAACTGTAACCTTATCGTATCTCATTATTACCCTCTAGACTACATCTAAATTAAAAAATTATGGCGATCGTAATATTACAAGTTTGCAAATATACTTTCGCGGTATGACGGAATTTACATAATTTTTTTTCTAATTTTTTGAGATTATATTACAAATTGCGTTTGTTGAGCTGTATATTTTTAGGATTTGTAAGAGAAATACACTTTAAAAAATAAACTTGAATAATAATTATTAATTAAAAATTAATAGTTGAATTTATAATTAATTTTAGATTTTATCATATATATATATATATATATATTTCATTATATCACAATTCTTAGACGCTGATTTTCTAATTAATAATGTGAATATATTTAGCGAATTTTGATAAGATTCTTATATTTGCATTTAGAAAAATATCATAATCCATAATTACTCAGTAACCTATTTGATTTTAGGCATCACTTGAGTTTGTGTGTGCATATAATTAGTATTTAATTTTAGTTTATATGTATACTTTTTATACGAATTTTGATTAAGTATTTTAGCCTAATTGACTACTATTGACATGCCATATTTCAATGTTACATATCAATTTTATGTTGATAAATATAAATAGGGATAGAAAAGTATTCAAAAAATTTAAAATTTAGTGTTAATTAATATTTACATTATAGAAAATGCTTATTTTTTTTCTACTTAAAGTGCCATTTCATATTTTTTAGAATTTTTTCAAAAAAGAATAATTGTTTTTTCTTTAAGTATAAATGACATAGAGAATGGTATTTTATTTTATTTATTTAAAATGTCATTTCACGATTTTTTTAGGAAATTTTCATAGAACGACATTGTTTTTCTTTTATTAGGGATAAAAATAAATTGGACTACAAGTCATTTGACAAAGGTCTATAGTCTAGTCTATATCACTCTCAAGTTAAGTTAAATTTTATAAAAAATAAAAATAAACAAAGTCAAAGGTCTATGACCTAAATAAAATTGAGATTTTTATTAAAATCTACTTAATTAAAAAAAATCAAAGTATGGGTCATTCAAAAAACATTTTAAACCTAACAAGTCAACCTATTTAAATAAATATTTGTTATTAAAGTTATTATTATTATTAATTTTTTTATAATAAATTAAAATATTAGATGTGTTTATCTTTTTAAATATTAAGCATGTTGATCTATAAAAAAAAATTAAACTTAAGTTTATAAGTTAATTAAAAAATAAACTTATATTTTATTTAGAAGTCTTGTTTTAAAATATATTTTTAAATAAGTTATCATGAATATCATATTAGACTTTAAAAATATATTTATATGGCATAAATAAATTAAATTTAATTATTATAAAGTTTAACGTTCTTATTTTTACCTATATTAAGTAAACGCTTGAGTAAACATGTATGTTAGATCAAACTTTTTATGTAGACTAAGCCAAGTCTTTAAAAAAAATATTTTGATAAGAAAACTAATTAGACTCAAAATATGTATTTTTAATTAAATTAAATTCATCTAATTTATTTCCACCCCTATGAGCCAAGGCTACAGAACAATAAAATAAAATATTTTCAAATTCTAAATTAAGTTGTACTCTATATCTATGGATTTGCTCTTGGGCTAGGCAATTGGGCTAAAAGGCAGAAACAAGGAAGAGCCTATTAATTAACAAATTGGGTCAAGATGATCTTTAAAAGCCCACAACAACAGTATCAAGGCGGCGAAGACCAAATTGATGTGCAACAATGGCCGGCCAGAATTTAACCTGATCCTTTTCAAATTGGACCATCAAGGGGCCCAATTTTGACTGTTATTCTTTCAATTCATTTGATTTCCAGGTGGTTTTCTTCTTACCAAAAATTTACAAAAAAAAAAAAAAAATTGTCACACCTTGATTAAATTGTCATGCGATGATTATTCAATTGATTAAGAGTTAGGCCATGCAAAAAAGAATGTACATACATTTAAAAAATATTTATATTGTCATGTAATTACAATTATTATATATTATAACTATAAATTATACTATTAATTTTTTATATACTATTAGTTAAAGTTTTATATTATCAACTAATTAAAAGTTATGATTTGAAATAATTATGAGAAAAATCAATAAATTTGTTACATATAACAATTTGTATATGGATGGTAGTAAATAAATAAGAAAATTATTTTTATCGTAATGTAAACACATAATATTCTCTTATACTTTAATGATTTTGTATAAATTTTTTAACAAATGAATAGAAGTTAATTTATTTGAATTACTTTTTTTCACTCGTTGAAGAATTGGAATAAATTATGAGAGTAAAGGCCATCATGTAATTTAATTTATCATTACACAGGTCACCTGCTTTGTGATACCAATTTTATATGTCATTTTCGAAGATATTTCACTCTTGTATTTAGCCCAAAAAAGCGGAAATAGATAACTTATTGTAGGCAATAGTGAAATACTAGTATAAGATAAAGAAAGCAGCAGCTGAGAGAGTTCAGATTTTAGTCAATTCAGTAGTGGTGACAGAGAGACCATGTGATTGATTATTGTGTCCTGTTAGAAGCAAGCAAAATACAATAATATACGTGTAACGTTCCTATGTATGGGGTTGCTAAATTCAGAGTGCTTGATGAGTATTGTATGCAACGTCGTGAATCGTTATCAAAGTTGCATCCTATTAAATTAATTTTTCTCACAAAAAAAAAAAAAAAAAAGTTGCATCCTATCCCATGCACGTGGTGACCGGTTTTGAATGTTAACGAATTAAAGAAGGTTCCTTTAATTTGCACTACCTTGACGGTGCTGAATACCAAATCTGTTCAAACACTAATTGATGCTAAGCATGCATGTGTTCTGTTGAGTTGTCCAAGACTTCGAAGTCTTCGATTTGATAATAGAATATGCATAAATAAACATAATTGGACTTCATTTGTGGGCATGACAAAAGGAAAGTCCCTTTCTTTCACCGCGTTAGTAGTTGGCAAGTTGGGTAAAGGGGGCTGAAAAGGACAACCACCATCAAGCCATGTGGAAGGAACGCGAACAAAGTCATTGACCATAATTAACCTCTAAATACTGGCTAATTAGAGAAATATCCACGATACTATTATCCCTTCTCCAAACAAGAGAACCTTTTCATCCAATTCAATGACAATTTCGAGTGAATTATTGGTAATTGGTTTAATTGGTTCACTTGCACTTTTATTTTTGGAGAGACTTTGGCTGAGAGGGAGGTGTTATCTAACAGAATAGGCACCTAACGTTGAATCTGGGTTTAGGTATTTCCCCAGATAAATAAATCGCTAAATTAAAAATGAGAAAGGAAAAGTGGCCAAATTTCGAAATTATCATACATGTGCTTCATTATTGATCCAATAATATTCAGAATATGCGGCAGATACTATAGCTAGGGAAATTCACGTACATAACCCAGAAAAAAGAAACCAAAAGGTGAGAGAATTCAAGACAAATAAAATCAGAATCGTATATGAATATTGTTGAGAGAAGTAAAGAGGAAGCCAAATGGTAGCAAATGACTCACGAGACAAAAAAATTTATCCAAATTGAAACAAAGTTTTAATTTATATCTCAACTCATGGCTCTGTTACAAATTGTAATTTGCTTCATCTCTCTCTCACTCATACTTATCTCCAAGTGCAGTTTTATTGTGTAGCAAAATGTACAATTAAATACTGTAACAAAGACACGCACTTGTACCTAACATGAATACAGAAGAAATAAGTACGTAGAATACGTATATAAAATAAAAAGAAAGGAGAAAGAGCGTATATAGATAGACAGTAAATAATAATATACCAAGGAGCAAAGCAGAGGAGAGGAGATCTTGGACGGAATCAAACCCCGACGGTGCAGCGTTGAACCAATTGATACTTAACGGCGTTATTGGCGAGCGCAATACCGGTGCTTTGGGGGCCAAAGGTTATAAAAGCAGGGCACCTTACATAGAGGTTGTAGTGGCCAGAGATGAAGGCACCAACTTTCCATCGGACCTTGCCGTCAATCTTAACGATGACGAGGACGTTGCCATTGGTCTGGTCTTGACTGAGACCAACAAAGTTGTAGGGTGCAACAGGAACGTTGTTGCCGTAGACGAATGGGGACCAGACGTCTTCTTCTTTGTGACCTTGGTAGGAGGGAGGAATTGAGGTTCGGTATGTCACTTGCTGGTTACGGTAGGTGACGTAGGTGTTGAGACGGTCGTAGTAGATGCCAATTCTATCATTTGGGTTGCGCGAGGAAAGCGTCACCTGAAAGCTTGAGGTGAGGAAGTTGGGGATGGTGGCGTTGAAGCCATATACGGTCACGTCTTGGAGGATGAAGGTTGGCTTCGAAGGCTTTAGAATCGCCCATATTATCAGAACTGTTACCAACACGATGAAGGCGAAGATCACTATGCCCCAGAAGATGCGTCTCCATAATTTGTGCTTCTTTCCCTTGTGGTGGTGACACTCTTTCACCGACATCCTTCAGGTGGAGATTCGACAAGTTAGACCACTTGTTACAGACACTAGTTTTGTGAGGAAATGAGAAAAAGAGTGAAGAAAGAAAGGATTTTTGTTACTTTAAGGTGTTAATTATTTATATATAAATAATATTGTTGGGTTTGAAATGATATGGTTAGATCATGTTTACATGATAGTGGATTATTATATTGGATGATTATTAATGGTTGTGGTTAATTAATTTGCTACCTCATCATATGTATACGCAGTCAGCGCGCGCTTGATTTTTTATTTTTTTATTTTTTTTATTTCAGTTATTGTGGCATTCCTTATCTTTTCAATTACAAATTCCCAATTAAATTAATGCCACTGTCATCGGCTCCTCATTTCCGACCCGTTATTTTCCCCTCAAGCAATTTGTCCATGACTTCCTTCGTATGATGCAACATATGCGAGTTGTTTTTCAGGATTCTTCAGCAACTTCCATTCGTGGCTTTGTGCATAACTTAAGCTCATTTATTGTGACTTACTTATATATAGTTAAGAAATGTTTTTTTAAATAATTTTTCATTATTAACTAAAAATTATAAAAGTAACAAGTATTGGTTTTTATTTAATAAATTTTAAAGGATAATCGAGTGTGTTAAAAAGCACTCCTTTGAGTAGGGAAAACTAACAAGCTTTGCATTGAAAGTGACTCCCCGCCTCTTTTGTCCTGTTGGCCCGTAACAGGTGTTCTTTATCCCACCCTTACCATAGCATTGTTCGGTCCATAGAAATGGTATGCAAAAATAATTGGGAAATTATAATCATTCATGGCCTACAAGAGAGGAAGTAGAATATTGCTGACTTGTTAACGAGTTATTTGCATACATTGTCTCTTGCGCTGCATGTTTTAGAATTGCCACTTAATAAATGCATGTGGCTCCCTCTGTTTCCTGACTTGGTTGGTTGGTGTAACATTTCTTATTTCTGGAGTATCACGGGATAAGAGTATTTACTAAAATTACGAGTACTGAAATCAGCAAATTTTAACTATATAGTTGCATATAAAGGATTAAGAATATTTATTTAAATCAAATTTTAATAATTATTTTAATTATGTGTGTACTGGCCGGAGATATAAGTCATCTAAACATATACGACAATTTGGAACGACCAACACTTTGAAGTGTGAGTATTTGTGCATGTGTTAGTCAAGAATGTACTCGATCAACAATATCTAACGATCCAGTTGAGTATACATTTCAGTCAGAACCACATCTTATTAAGCTAATTAAACAAATCTTAAAATTAGAGAAAAGGAACATATATGAATATAGATCATAACCCTGTCTCCTAAAAGGGCAATGTGATCACTGCATTATCTAGAAATTCAAATAATTTATCTACAATCAATTATAGTTAGCACTTAATATATAAAGGTATGCTTAGAGGTGGCAAATTGATCGAGTTGTGCTTGTGGAAGAAGGTTGTGCCAGGGTCGAATTTCTTTAGAATACAGGTTTGTTAATTCAGCTTTGCCTAAATTGACCCAATTTTTTTTAGACTAAAATCCAAGAGTCTCCCCCAATTTTATTTATGGGTTATTTGAGTTGAGCCATCTCAGTTTGCCTCCTCTAAGTACACTGCATAAGTAACTTAACCTCTTTCCAACACTTAAATACTTAAGATCACCTCGAGACATGATGAATACCAAGGTCTATTTATAGATACCACCACTCGCTATTTCAAGGAAGTTGGTCAACCGTATCAAGAAATAAAGTCATATATTCACCACTATATCTCGGTCGACAACATCTCAGTTTTTGAAAGAAACAATATGATTAAGGTTAATTTTTTTACTCGCGTATGCTTTTGTGTGTGTGTGAATTTGTTATCCTTGTGTACATTATTGCAAACTCGCGTGTAAGATATGCATGTTGGATTAAACATAGACTATTCAAGTTAAATTTTGAAACAGGATATAATTAATTACACCAATTTCACGTTTGATCCTTCCAATTAAACATCTATTTTCGTTTTTCCTTTAATTTGTTTTAAAATATTAAATAAAACCACTCCACAGTCCTGGCATATACATTTTTCCGGAAAAAAAAATGGACTCCTTTGTATTTCGTGATGAATAACAATTCTCATTTGTCAAAAACTTCAATCCACTTAAACCAACAAAAGATGATGAATAACCTGGAAATTAAATTTGTGATAGTGTAATTAAAAATCTAGTACTTGTCCTCGTTTTATACATTTGATGCATGATTCTATCTCCTTTCTCGCAGCAACTGCAATTTTTTAATTTTAGTAAGTAGAGAGATAGCTATTATTAATTGAAGCCTCAATAATTTAAAAGTAGATTCTATGTTGAGTTGGAGAATATTATATAGCTCTCTTCCATTTCTATGATGGCACTGATTTGATTAATGTTTATGCTTGCCAAGTCAACAAAGTGATGCTTATCATTTTGTAAAATAAACAAAGTTACAAAGAGACAAAGAAGGGTAAAGATGACTAATCTTGTTTTTTTAAAATATTTATTGTTTAAAGTATTTATTCAAAGAACTGAAAAGTTTAATAATTTTCAATTAGCAAAAAAAAAAAAAAATTATAATCAGTACCCTGAAAATTATTATTGTCTATTATTTCTTCAACTTGAATTACCAGAAAGAATAATTAGTTTTTTTAAAACAAGAAGTATAATTAAACAACGTTATTCTTCAGGAGATTATTTCATTATCCTTTTCATGTATCATCACGCTTTAAAATAATAAGGAAAGTTGATCATTGGTCTGAGGTCGTTCGTCATCCATGGATGTTTGATTGGGGAAAAGAACATCCCAACGACACGTTATATTTGGGCCCCACTTGTCATTACAGAAATGCTCCCAGCTCAGCCACACCGACCATCCTTTGCTTTTCTTAATGAGTTTCGAGAATATACTTGGTGGCACCAGGGCCCTAGCAAAAGCTTAAAGCCTTTATAGCATAGTGTGAATCAATCAAAATGAATCCATGCCCAAGAGAAAAAGGAATCAATTTACATTTACATTTCCATTAAGAAAATCTTTTAAGCATTGTGGGGTAAACACGAATTCCTGCAGTTTCATGAATCGTAGGTAACCCAAGAAGAAAAACAAACCCAAGCACTAACGAGATCTAAAATAGTTGAGGTTGCAAAACTACTTTTTTTCTTCATTTGAAAGATTCCTCCCCTTCCACCACACTCTCTTACGGGTTTTTTTTTTTTCTTCTTAATCAGAAGATATTTAAGATTTTTATTTAGCATCTAATTAATGTATCTCTCTCCATATCAATTTATTTTAAGATAAAACGCGACTTTATATTTAAGTTGAAGATCCAATTTTAAACTTTGATTAAAAAATTTAAGTGTGTCATCTTTTATGTCAATAACTTTTAATTTTTTATTGTGTCTACGATTTAAAGTATAAAAATCAGGTGTATGGTTGCATTAAAATGTTTTAATTGTTAATCAAGCAAAACAATAAATCAATAACAAAAATAATTTATTCTTAACCTATTCTAGCAGCAAAGTGGTTTAAAAAGTAAAAACTCATGTTAGTAGTTATAACCATATTCATACCATTTTTATTTTTTTTATCAAAATTATAAAGTTAATTTAAGCCACAAATGAAAAATCTATAATATATGTAGGGTTATAGAATTTTTTTACATACTTTAATGCATTAACTTACTAAAATAACAAGTATATCTTAATTATACATTTTCACGTGATTCATGTTTTAAAATTATAAAA
>JAMLFT010001558.1:0-30081 GCA_026544285.1 Pachyrhizus erosus
AATTAAAATGAGATATTCTAAAAATAATAATTTAATGATAAATATATATTTTATAATATTTATTTAATTATTTTATTACTTTATTTACATATATTGAAAAAAAATCATGATATCTGGATTTAGATTTTTGAAAATTGAATATTTCCAATTCTATTAGAATTATTAATATAATTAAATCATTTATATTTTAAGAACTTTATTTAAACTTATTAACATAATTTTATTAAAAATTTATATAACAAATGTTAAATTCACGTTTCTTTCAAATTAATTTTTTTATATTTATTCAATATGAAACTTAATATAGAAATTAATTTAAAAAATTGTTAAATATAATTATAAATATCGTAACATGTATCCATAAAATTGATGTTTTTTGTATTTGCTTAATATAGTTTTATTTTTATTTTTCATATTAATATACAATATTAAGAAATAAACAAAAAATGACGAATAAACAGATATTATTTATATTGATTTCGGTAAAAAAATTATATTAAAATAAATATAATTTTATTATTATATTATATCTTTTATACAATATTAATGACATGAATAATTCTAAAATTAAAATTACATGTTCTTAAACAAATTATTAAAAAGTTTGTGTGATTTATGATAAATCTTTATATATATAACAGGAAGTGAATTTGAATTATTTTGATAATTTTTTTGTTTATTTTTAGGATAAATTAATAAATTTATTATTAAAACTTCTATCATGTAACATCTTGTTTAAAATAAATGAATAATGTTATTGTTTAGAAAAAGTAAAATAGTTCTGAAATGAAAATCATAATTCATTTTTGAATAAATTTTTGTAATGCTAAAAATATTGAAATTTTAATTTAAAATTACTTTGAAAAAATTATTATAATTATTAAAATGAAAAAAAATATATAAATTAAATTGAGATAGATGATAGTATAATTTCAAAAATTTTAGATAAAATAGCTTTAAGTATAGTAATAAAAGATAAAATGAATAAATATATGTAAAAGAAAATTTTTAGAAGTTTAGTTTTTAGAAAATAATGGGTTAAATAGATATTAAAATAATATAGGATTTAAAAAAATACATTGAAGTAGAAAAATGAATAGAAGTAAGAAGAGAAAAATTTAATATAATATTTTGAATTTTAGGAATATTAAATAAGATTATATATATATATAATATTAAAATAAAATATGTAGATTTTGAAAATATATAAATATTTTGGTGAGTGAAAATATAGGGACAGAAAGAGAAAAATATAAATAGATATATAGAATTTTTAGAAAAATTAAAACCTGAAATATTAACTTTTAAATATAAAAAGTAAATAAAAGAAAACCTAAAAGAAAGGGGAAATTAAGAAAAAATGGTTGGGGCTCAAACCGAGGTTCTTAGGTGGGTAGCAAAACATGCTACCACTTTGGCTATTTGTCCTGGTTGTTAAAATAATACACAAACTTATACATATGCCATTCTACTCTTGCGCCAAACGACTTCGTGTATGCCTTGCGAATACTTATCATGAGAGGTAGGAGTTGTATATAAACAAATTCACCTCGAATGCTAAACTTTTTCCCCTATTGCACTTCACAGACAACTTCGTTTTGATCCAAGCTACATCTTGGTTCAATTAATTTGACTAAAGAAGAGAAGAATAGAAAAATTGCAACAACTCTAAAGATTAGCCAGAGAACTTAAAAAACTCGCCGAAACTCCAAAATTGAGGTAGGAGGAGCCTTTGTCTTTCGAATTTCTTCTTGCTAATCTATTTCTAAGTATGTTAATTTCATAATAAGCCTCTAAAATTGGCCAAAATGTTGATCCTTGGTTGAAATCGAAATTTGATAAATCTCTTGACTACCATTGTTGTCTATATGCATGAATTCATTTAGTTTCAATCTAGACATGAAATAGACTTCATGTAGATGTAAGTATTACATATTTGATGGAATGAATAAGCTAAATTACATAACCAATGATGATTGATGCAAAATTGAAATGAAGTTTAAGGTACAAAACTGAAACGAAATTTGTAGCTCCTATCTTGTTTTGAATACAGAGAGGAAGGGAATAAAGTCTGGAGGAAAAAGAGGTAGGGAAACAAGAAGAGAGGAAGAAAGAGAAAGGAGAGAGAGAGGGAGAGGGAAGAGAGAGAAAGAAAGAGAGAGAGAGAAAAAAAAGAGGGAGAGAAAAAAAAGAGAGAGAGAAAGAGATAAAGAGGAGAGAAAAAAGAAAGAGAGAGAGTGTGTAACACCCATTTTTATTACTTTTATTTTATTAATAATTAACATTTGAGTTCAGTGTGCGGATAAAACAAACTTACAACTTAATTCATCTAGGGAGTTACAATTTGACGATAAGATAATTCTTTGTACTATTTTCATTTTCAAAGTTTCATTACATAACATACATGAGATAACAAATAATTATACATTCCTTCAAGCATCTTGTTATATTTATAGTAGAAACAAAAGTTCTTTAACCAACTTATTCTAATCTAGTTAGAAGCTTTAGATGGATCCTCCTCTTCCGTTGATTCTTCTCTATGATTCACATTTCCAACTTGAACAGACCCCATTGATGATGATGGTGGTTGAGGGGTTTGAGGCCTTCTCCGATCTGCTGGTACATTCAGGAACCTAGGTGGTGAGGTCTGGGAAAGAACGATTGGTAAGTCTACATGATGAAATTGCCGAGGTACCACGATGTTTGCGAGTCTCAAAGCAAAACGGACATATCCGATGAAGGTATTGTCGCCTTGGCCCTTATCATAGGTCCATCTTCCTTCTAGGGGCAAAACTATCAAGTGAAAGAGTGGCTGAAACTCGTCTGCCATGCTTAATTTGTAAGAGAGGGGAATTGTAAGAGTGAACTATCAATTCAGAAATAGGCATAAGACAAAGGGTAGTTTTTTTTTCTATCGTCAACTCTTATCTCACTGTTCGTGCCTAAATAGATTTTCTAAATCATTTTTGGGCCCTTCATTGCCTCATTTACTACTAGCTCCTGGAGGACTTACACGAGCGTATCATTTAATGTCCAATTTGTAACTTTTGGTTGACAACCGAGAGTACATACCATGTCTGGTACTGGATCCAAGCTACTCTCAACTGAATCATGGTAATGCTCCGCTTTGTCAAGGATGTCAAACCGGTTTAGTGACACCTTCTTTTCACCAAGCGGTTCACAACTTTGTACCTTATCTACCTCCAAGGCCTCACCAGAGTCTGCGTACATTACTTAGGTACCTTCTATTGTCAACCATTGCATCTTCCATATCAAATTCTCACTCGTTAGTGTTTCAATTTAGTCTTCCTTCCTTGTTTCTTCCATCAACTCTACCTTTCCAGTGGTACTGTTGGTATGTCAGGATAATTATTACTCAGTGTTCATCACAATCATTATAGATTATACCTTCATTGTCTAAGTAGATCTCAGTTCATCAACTATCATAAGGTAATTTAAGGAATACTATCACTGATGAACAATTTAACAAATATATCTGCTTCCACAGAGAGTAAAATTATTCAACAACATTGATTTCATCAATATAACATATTCTAATATATAACCAATGATTCACAATAAATTAATCATACATTATATACTCAAATAATAAGACATGGGTATTTTAGTCATTTTAACAAAATATGGTTTTCCAAGACTTTCTTTTCATATCTTTATCAAAATTACTTTGCATGAAGGTTTCTAGTACCTTCCCCATAATTTTCTAAGTTCAAACAACCAATTTAAATTTAAAAATTAAATTTTTGTAAAGTAGGGACATTTTGGTCATTTTAGAAATATTTGTCCTTTTCAATATATTTAATTCAATTTCTTGGAAAGTCGATAATTCTAATTAGAATGGTTCCTGAGATTAGAAAGACCTAGATATGATCAAATACTTATTTTTAGATCCTAGGGGTATTTTGGTCATTTTATGAAAATTTATCCCTTTAATTATTTTCTTGAGATTTTTATCCTCAAATTTTCACTTTAGATACTATTTATTGTAACAAGGTATTTATACTATTTTTCTAAGAATTAAATTGACTTAAAAAGAGTAAAAGCACTTATTTTTATATTATAGGGGTAAAATGGTCAATTTGAAAGTATAATTTTAATTTTAAGGATTTTGAAATTTTCAAAGTGATATTAGAGTTTCTAGATATGTTTCAAAAATGGATCCTAAAATTTTCCTTCAAGATTTTGATTAAAAATAGATTAAAAACTCAATTTTCATAGTTGGGGTATTTTTGGAATAATTTTAATTTTTGTCAAATTTTATGAAAAATACTTATCTCATTCCCTTCCTTAGGGTTGCAACTATCTAGAAAATGTACAGAGATAAAATATATTTGATATTTTTTTTTGTTTTTATTTTTTAAAATAAATTTCTATTTGCATTCCCATTATTCTTCCTTGGTCCTGATTCAAACCAGAGGGGTTTGAAATTTGATTTCTCTCTCTTAGGGTTCAGTTTGAAAAATTAATGATACAGAAACATTGCAAACAATATTTAAAATGAAACCCCTAAAGTAATTGGACTAATCAATGGCTCCTCCTACCTTTTATTTCGAGCTTTTTCCGATGGTTAATGGCTTTTTCGGCGACGATACTATCTTCTGATTCTTTGCGTAATTCTTTAATTCCTTTGACAGAATAGTTCCTTGTGTGAATTTGAAGCTTTCTAAATAGTTGGGAGGCAGTGAGGGTGAAAGTTCAGGGAGAATTCGAAAGGGGAAGCTCGTGAATTTTTCCTCTTTTTTCTGATTTCGCTGGGCTTATATAAGCCTCCTTGTACCCCTTGCTTTGTGGTTAAGGGTTCTTACTACATGGGTGAACCTTGCCCTCTACAAATTAGGTTGTGGAAGGTAGTGATGGCAGAGGTTGGCTGCTCTAGGGTTAGCGGCACTGGGTTTCGTCAGCGTGAGGAAACAAAGGTGCAGGGGATGGGTCTTCGTACGTGGCATGTTCCTATTCGCTGGTGGAGTTGTAGAATTAATAATAATATAAATATTATAAAACGCGCTTGGTTATTACCGAACACGCCCTAACCCAACGGTTAAGACGTTGGGTACCAGGCACTAGGTCTAGGGTCCGATTCCCCCTCACCCACATTTTGATTTTCATTTTTATTTTTCTTTCTTTTCAGCGCCTTTAATATATGTATTTATTAAAACGTTTAATAACTACCCCACATGGATAGCTTAACTAGCGCAAATTGCTCTTCACCCTCTCTCTCTTAGGTGTAGGGTTCGAATCCCCCTAAGCCTCTTTTCCCTTTTTTTTGTTGTCTTCTTTCCTTTATTTTATTATTTCCTTTTTTATTTTCATTAATTTCAATTTTTGTTTTTAATTTCTTTTTAATTCCTATTTTATCTTTTTAAATTCTAAAAAAGATTCCTATAATTTATTTTATATTTTCTTATGCTGAATTTAAATTTCCTCTTTTATAAAACTATCTATCTTGATTAAAATGAATTAATTTTTTTTGTCTAAAAATAATTATTTACTTATTTATTTATTTCCATAAATTTAACATCTAAAAATTCTTTTTATGATTCTAATTCTGATTCTTTCTATTTTTATTTTTTTCCTAATTTCCATTAGGATTACATTCCTATAAATTTATATTTTTTACTCTTTAAATTTTTAATACCTTACTAATTAAAAATTTTGTTTCCTTTCTTTCTTTCCGAAATAATATACATTAGTTAATAATTTTCTTTTTAAGAATTAGATTACTACATAATTTTAAATCATAAATAGACAAGAGATAAGTTCTAGAAATATATTATCATTATATTGAAAAATTTAGGATGTTACAAAGAGAAAGAGGAGAGAGAAGAGAGAGAAAGAAGAGGAAGAGGGAGAGAGGAAGAGAGGAAGAGAGGAAGAAGAAGAAAGAGAAAGAGAGGGGAGAGAAAGAAGAAAGAGAAGGAGGGAAAGAAAGAAAGAAGAAGGAAAGAGAGAGAGAGGAGAAAGAAATTAAGGAAAGGAAGCACATAGATAGGGGAAAGTAGAGAGAGAAAGTAGGAAGAAAGGGAGATAGGGAGAGAAAAGGAAAAGGGAAGAAAGAAAAGAGAAAGGAATATAATAAATAAAGTTCGATAAACAAAATTCTATTTATCTTTTTATCTTTATATTAATTATTTCTTTCCTTTTATTGCATCATCAATAATGTCTTATAATAGGATTAGTAAGACATGAAAAAAAATTAATCTTATTTGTGTCATTATCAATTTTTACTATTTATGGTAACATTTATATGTGATGATTGCCTCTACTAAAAATAAAGGGATTATAGAATATAGCTTTAAGTGACTGTCTCAAGTAGACAAGGCTTGGACAAAAAACCTTAGGGTAGAAGATGATGTATGATTTGTGAAAGCTATAGAATACTGAACAATTTGCAATAAGTAATTTGGACAGAGGTAGCAATAAGTAATTCGGACAGAGTTAGAAATAAACTCGACACTAAACAATGACGACTGATCAATTGATATGAAATGAATTCATCAAAGAAATATTACCTCTGAAGTCAAAATATGTACTAAAGAAGTCGGTAATCTGTTGTGGGGAGAAGTGAACGATTTAAAATATACGTGTGAAATTTAAAAATGGAGAATTGCATGGGTTGACCACAGAAGGTACCTAAAGAAATATACGCAGATTCGGTTGAGTCCTTGGGGGTGGATAAGGTGCCAAGTTGTAAGCGGCTCTAAAAATAGAGGGTGTCACGGAACAGGCTTGGCGTCCCCAATAAAGCAGAGCATTACCAAGATTCGGTTGAGAGTATCTTAATTTGAGTACCAGGTATGATATGTAATCCTAATCGTCGACCCAGAATGCATACTTGGATATTATTAATACGCTCATGTAAGTCCTCCTAGAGTTAGAAGGTTTGGAGACAACAAATGACCCTAAAACGATTATAAATCTTAAATAAGTACGGTATGGTGAGATGAAAACACATTATAGGTAGTAAATCATTATTAATTTTTTACAATAATGTTTTTTTATGTAAGATGGTTTAAATGAGGTTCAAACTTTCTCAATCAAAACTTTTATAAAATATTTATGTTTAAACATGCTAACCCTTAAACATCAATTGTGAAAGTTACTCCTATAAAAAAAACAAGTGAATGAAATATTGTGTAATTTTCGAAAGACTTTAATCATTTTGTTAAACTTTTTTTTCAACATTACTTATCTTTTGGGTGATAAGGTTAAACTTTTGATTAAACTTTTTTATGATTATTATTATTTAAACATACATTTATATGATTATATGATCCTAATTTTTTTTAAAAAATTAGTATACAAAATTTATTCAAATCATTTTTTATATTTATTCCTTTTTTGGATATATATATATATATATATATATATATGTATGACTTTCTTATGTATTAAATAAAAATTTATTTATTAATCCAAATATTCTATTTTAAATCTAAAAAATATTTATATTCATTTAAATTTTATTTAACAAAATATAAAATATTAAAACCTAGATAGTTTTAGATCATCTCTCCGTTGAAATTGAAGATTATTACTTCAAGAGTGACTGTATTGTTTACTTACAAAAAATATTAATTAAAATTTTAATAATGATGAATAATTGAATATTATAAAACTAATAAAAAATACAAACTAAAAAAATTTGGATCTTTAATTTAAGACAAATAATACATTAAGAGTTTTTAATTTTATGATTGATACTTAACTGATATAATTGTAATAAATATTTACATATTACATTGTCCTAATTTTTCTCTACTAATATTTCAAACTTGATGTTAAATATAGTTATTTTCATATATTATTAATTAAAGTTATTATGTCAAAATAAAAATAAAAATTATTAATTTTTAATATACAATAAAAAAATAAATTATATCCATATATAAGTTGAATTGTATAAATTTTAATAAAATTTTATTCAATAATTAAAATATTTAACATTTTTTTACTAATTACCATACTGCTGTCCACTATTTTTTTTTAAGTTTCATTAGGTTTCAACTTAATTTTCATTTGACAACTTCATTCTTTTAGTTTTTTTTTTTTGTTTTATGAGTTATAAAATTCTTATTAGTTGTGTGTAAGAGTTATGTGTTGGATTTGTGTTTATTCAAGAGTTTGCTAATTTTAATTATTAAGATAGTCATTTCAATTACAAAATTATTATATATACTTTATTTCTTTCAACCATATCCTCAATTAGTGACATTCAAGTTATTTATTCAATTCATTTTGTTAAAAATTTTAAACAGGTTACTAAATTTTAATAAAATAATTCATTGTTTCAATTTTTTAAATTTCTAAATGTCTAATTTTTTAAACTCGTTCTTCTAATATATTTAGATTTTTTTAAATTATTCTAATGTTACTTATCATATTTATATCAACAATATATGTTTTATCAAATAATACGTCATTTATTTCATTATGTTATCTTGCTTTTATTAGATTAAAGTATTTGTGATATATATTATTTACTTTATTTTGCCACAAATATTTTAATAATAAAAAAAATTTCATATATAGATTTAAAAATACTAATATTAAAAATATTATTACTTAGATTTTAAAATATATCACACATAATATACATAACCAAATTATTTATCCGGTGCATACCATGAATAAAAAACCTAATATTTGATTAAGGAAAATGCATATTTTCATTTTTATGTAATATAATGTTTTGTGCATTTTTAAAGAGGTAATTTTGTGTTAAAAGATTTTATTTTAATTATGTAAATTTCTTTAATCAATATTAAATTTAATAAATGATTTTTTTTATGAAAATAATACCTTTTATTAGATTTTTTTTTTACAATAATGACAATAAAATTTGAACTTAACACATCATGCGAACTATTTAAATCTTGAAATTCTACAATTATCTTAATGTCTTGAATTGAAAATTTTAACTATAAAAAGAATAAATATCTAACTTGGTTTTTTTAAGATATCTTTTTAAAATGATTTATTACAAGAAAAAAGTTCAATATACGAAATAGTAGATAATTTAGTTAAAATTAGTATTTTTATTTGTGAATGTATAAGGATAAATGTTTAATTTAATGTTACTAGTTTTTATAATAAATAAATATTGTTGAATGTACAAATTGTATTAAAATTAAAATTTATAATTAATAAACATTTTAAACAGATAAATTATATTTTTAATTTATGATAAATAATTTATATTGTGATATAATATTATTTTAATTATTGACCTACTATTTAAAATATATTGAAATTATATGTAGAAATAAAGATGAGGAAAACATATTAAAAGAGATAGAAAATTAAAAAGTAAATATTCAAAAAAAAAAAACAAAGAATGATTTAAAATAGTTAAGAAATAATTTTTAAGTTGTTAAATTAAATTAACTTTAAATTAAAATTAAAAAATATATCTGAAAAAAAAAACAAAATTAAATATTGGAAGACGATAACAAAACATGCGACTCATTAACAATGAAAATAATTCTTAAAATACTTTTATTAAAAAATAACTCCTATAAATATTTTAAATTAAAAATAATTCTTAAAAATAATATCATTAAAAATGAGAATTAGGATTTATAATATATAAGTATTCTACAAGACATTATTCAAGAGAATGGATGATTGTCTCATTATTCTCCATTTTCTAAAGACATGATAATGCGGCCATTGAACAACTTGAGTATAAAATATTTTTAATTCAATTCTTTTTAGATTAATTTTACAGAAAAATCATTTAATAAAAATGAAGTCCAATGTTATTAGGTAGGATACATACAAAATTTGTCTAATAAAGTAATACTTATTCTATCACTTTATATGGTATTTGAAAGAAAAATAAAATTATTATAATGGTAAAGATATGTTGAAAATGATATATCAATTTTTGCATAATAATAAATAGGTAAAGACATGTTGGCATACCAAAAAGAAACAACTTACCAAATAGACTAACACTATCTTGACCTATCACAACATAAAATGTTTATCAAGAATTAATAAATAAAAATAATATAATTATTTATTAATTAAGAATGATTAATAATCAAATAGTTAACCCAATAATAATAATAAATCTAAAAGATAAGGCTTATAATCTTAGGTTCATCAAAAACATCTATAAATAAGAGTGAGTATTAAGGGTAAATGTTATTTTTCATTTTTATTAAAAAAACCTTATAATCATATTTCTTGATGCATGATTATCTGTTGATTTGAATGTTAAAGTGTCTTTTGCAAATACCTCATATAGGTCCTAAAGGGTAGTGATGAAACTTATTGAGAAGAAAATTATCTTTTTATCCTTTTTATGAAGGCATGAAAATACAACATTGAATAACCTCAATCAAACATCCTCAATCGAATGGTTAGGTAAAAGCAGCGAATAAAATTATTCTTGTGAAATTGAAAAGGAGGCTAGGTTCGACAAAGATGCATGGGTTGATGAATTACTCAAAATCCTTTAAGAGTATTAGTGCACCCCCAAGAATCCACGAGGGAAATCCCTTTTTAGTTAACATATGGAGTGAATGTGATGATACTAATGGAAATAAGAGAATCATCTCTAAGAAGTCAGTTTGATCCAAAAACAAATGAAGAGCTTATGAGAATCGAACTAGACTACAGTGAAGAGATTAGAGAGTAAGCAAGAATAAAGGAAGCAGCAAACAAGCAAAGAGAATCTAGGCGCTACAAATATCCAGTGAAACCAAAGACTTTTTAATCAAGAGACCTTGTCTGGCATGTTCAAGTAGAAGCCCAAAAGGAATCCAAGGAAGGAAAGTCTGCAACAAATTGGGATGACCCATTTCAAATAAATCAAGCTTTGGGAAATGAAACATACAAGCTTAAATACCTCTTGATAGAACTCATACCACAAACTTGGAATGCAACATATTTGAAGTTTTAATTCAATTAAATTGACAACATCTTTGTAAAATGGTGGTATACTCTTTTTCTTATTTCAATCTTTTTTCCCTACAGGAAGGTGAAAGGGTTTTTGGATGAGGAGGTTTTAACAAGGCACATCGAACACATCAATAAAGCAAGAAGTTCAAACATAGTTAACTACTTTTCATATTTGGTTTTCATTTTAGATAAAAGTTTTCTTTCCAAAATAGTAATCTCAGCTAAGGACGCACCTACATCAAATTAATAAAGGTTTCCTTATTAAGATACCAACCTCGACTAAAGACATACCTACATCAAATTAACAAAGGTTCCCCTATTGAGATACCAACCTCAGCTAAGGACACACCTACATCAAATTAATAATGGTTTTTCTGTCAAGATACCAATTTTGACTAAGGACGCATCTACATCAAATTAATAAAGGTTTTCTTGTTGAGATACCAATTTTGGCTAAGGATGCGCCTACATCAAATTAATAAAGGTTTTCCTACCAAGATACCAATCTCGGCTAAGGACGTACCTACATCAAATTAAAAAAGGTTTCCCTATTAAGATACCAATCTTGGCTAAGGACGCACCTACATCAAATTAACTAAAGAACGCACCCACCTTGACTAAAGACACATCTATGAAAATCAATCAAAGGTTTTCCTGTCGAGGTGTCCTTTTGGACTAATGATGTGCCTATTATAAATCAATTTTAAGGTTCCCCTGCTAAGGAACACCCAATGGCCTATATTTTGATTGATTCATGTTTATCGAATTAACAAATTTTCTCATCCAAATCAAGTTACGCTAAAAACAAGTAATGAACTTAAGATATAAAGGAACAAAAAAGATAAGACTAGAAATAAAAGGATGATTTCATTAAAGGGACCAAATTGTCGAGTTACAGAAAAAAGGATAAAACAAGGCACCAGCAACCTTATATTACATAATAACTTTTGTTGAGGAGAGGTCTATTGGTCATCAATCTACATCCACCAAAACCTCTCCACCAATAGTAGTCAGATTAGAAAACCTTCGAAGCCTTAACCTCACTTATAGGAGAGTTTTCAAGAGCAGGGTTCTTAGGTATCTTGGTAACATCCACTAGTTGAACTTGATAAACATCCTTAACAAAGCCAAAGCGAGAGATATCCTGAAGATCGAACAATTAAGCTTAATGAACAACTTTTTTGAACCTTTTTATGTGGTATTTGATCACACTCAATTTAGCCCTCTAACCAAGGCGTCGACAACCTTTTTTTCAATTCTCTCGATATTTTGAGACTTTTCTAACTTAGCAAGGCACTTGGTCAGATTCTCAACTTTTGTGTTAAGAATTAAAATCAAGTCATCGATCCTTTTCAGTCAAAGCCCATGCCTTTTTCCTTAACCTGTTCATCTCAACGTTTAACTTATCATTTTTTGAAAATGGTACTATGTAGCATCACAACCGAATCTGATATCTCTTTCTTCAATTTCTCAATCTAAGAAGATTGAGAAGTTTTATTTGCAAAATCTGCCAACTAAAATTTGACAATGGCCTAAGCCTGAGATTGTAGCTTGGAAAAGCTAGCGAAGGTAGACTAGGGGCCAGCCTTCAAAATCATCTCTTGATTTGCCAAAGACAAAGCAGAGTGGTCCATAATGGAGAAGGGATTAAAACCAAGGTCGAAGAGAGGATTCTTGACCAAACCAATTGAGGAGGGGATGTTATTGTGGGAAGGAGCATTGTTGCCAAAAGGATACTAAATTATGCTTGCTATAGTCGAACACCTTCTTCTTGAATTCTAACTTCTTTTTTGCCTTATCTTTGTCACTACGATGGTTGTGTTTCCTCTTCTTTTCAATAGCATCTAGAGGATTATTCTCGGGCACAAGGAGAAATGAATAAGGGGGCAACAATTTTAAAAGGAATGTGCATGGGGAGTGAGTATAGAACAATAAACTCCTGATTTCTTGGTCGGTCATCAAATCTTTGGGATACTCATCATACCCCCTCAAGTTCCTTGTCTAATAGAGAAGAAAGTAAGTACTCTCATCAGTTTTATAAAAATAATTGTAACTATTATCGACAACATAAACCTTGAAGAACCTGGTCTTAAAACCCTTGTAGGAAGTCATATAAAGTGCCAATAGCAGGTACCCAACTTGTTAACCAAAGAAAGCTATTCAACACCCTTTCCGGGCCAAGTACAAAAATGATGAAGAGAAACACTCAATGTCAAATGGATAAAGAAGGCATCACAAATAAATCAAAAACTCTAAAGAAGAGCCTAACTATTGGAATGTAAATGAGTAAGTGCAACATTGAGAACATGGAATACCCCCTCAATGAACTTGTTGAAAGGAAACTTCACATGCAAATTTCAAAACAAAGTTTCATACATGAAAAAAGAAGTCATCCTTAGTTTTCCCATGTCTCATAAACATTTGATATTATTTTTTATCACAACACTAGACAACGAATATCCTTCCTTGTCAGCTATTGTTTATTTGCACAGTTTTGATGAAAACCTTTATGAAATCATCCCACTAGAACTTCGAATAATAACCCCACACTTCTTTCTTCAGTCACAAAATTCCACGATTTGAACATATGGCTCGACATGAGATGATGCTTTTGAAAAACTTGTCATTCTCTCGACAATAATGTTATTGGATACATCCTTCTCCAAAGCGTTCTATTTCTCAGCAACTTGAGGACCACTCTCAAAATCAGATGAGCTATTGTCAGAAGACGAGGTGCTTCCAAAAGATGAAGATTAGGAGTTTGAATCACCAATCACATGTATTTTGGATAACAAGAAGCTCGATTGTTTGAATTCATCGAACTCCCCAAAACTAGAATTAAATACCCCTCAATCCATATTAAATTACAACAAGCATGTACTTAGAAAGTATCTTGACAAATCAATCAAGTAAGCCAGCAAATCACCGAACTATCTCAACGCTTAGATCTCGATATTCAACAAATTAACTAGCATGACAAAAAATTAATAAGTGTTGACTATTTATAAGAAGTCGATCTTGCAAAGCCTAATAAGCTCAAATCCCTACCATCATCAAATCAGCATTCATCAACGATTGAGATTCAATGATGAAACACAATTTTTGAATTGATGAACTATAGATGTTGAAAGGATGTCTAACAATTATGAAGCCTAAAAAGTATGTTAGAAAATGCCAAAATGGTAAGTCCTCTTATGAGCCTAAAAAGCTTATCAAGGACTAGGGGGCATGTATACTGACATAAATATGTTAAGAAAGGCATGTCAATCTTTGCATGGTAATAAATAGTTAAAGACATGTCAGCATATTGAAAAGAAACAACTAACCGAGTAGGCCGACACTACCTTGACCTATCATAACACAAATGTTTATCAAGATTTAATAATTAATAATTAAATAATATAATTATTTATTTATTTATTAATTATCAATGATTAATAATCAACGAATTAATCTAGTAATAATGATAAATCCATAATTTAATGCCCATAATATCAAGATCATCAAGAACATCTATAAACAAGAGTGAGTATAAAGGGTAAAGGTTACTGTATATTTTTACTAAAAATCTTATAATCATCCTTTTTGATTCATGATTATCTACTAACTTGAATGTTATAGTATCTTTTGTAGGTACTCCGTATCGGTATGAAGGTAGTCACAAAACTTATTAAAGAGAAAATTACTTTTGTATCCTTTTGTAGGTACATGTTCCAAATTATATATCATTTTACAAAACCAATGCAATATTAAATTTTTTTTTCATAAAATACCCTTAGGAAGAGTAGTTGATACTAAATAGTATATGAAAAATAATCTATGTAATTAGAGAGAAAAAAGATAAATTAGAAAGTTACATTATATTTTTTTTGGTAAAATATGTTTTTAGTTTTTCATTTTATTTTTATTTTTGTTTAGTCCCTCATAATTTTTTTATAATTTTCAATCTCTCATAAATTATCTTATTTTATTTTTAGTCATTGACATTAAATTAAATATCACATAATGAACAAAATTTGTATTTTCTATTTAAGTTTTTATGTAATTTTTAATTGTTGCAAAAAAAATTTATTCACTAAAACTATCATAAATTTACAAACAAACAAAAAAACAAAATCACAATCCTAACTACCAGATTTTTTGAAATCATCATAAATGTTACAAAAATAAACATTTAAATTCTAAAAATCCATAAAAAACTTTTATATAACATTTTTACACACAATTTATACCCATTGTTACATTATTACTTAACATACGAAATTAATGTTAGTGACTAAAAATAAAATAAAATAATTTTTAAGAGATTAAAAATAAAAAATGATATAAAAATTATAATAAAATAGAAGATAAAAAATATATTTTATTTTTTAATTTATCATATTAATTATATTTTTGAATAACTATAAAAACTTAAATGTGATATAATATGACATAGTGGGAGTAGTAAAAGGCAGGTTGCAAATGATGTCAACCGTGTTGTATTTCTCATGTAAGCTGTCACAACTTGCAAAATGGGTATGAAAAGTGAAATGCTAACAAAAGTGAAATGCTAACAAAAGTGAAATACAGTCTTAGAGATATTGAAAATTGATTATCTTATCGCTCATGAAAAGTACCCATTTTACAACTTAAAGAACAGAGTTAGCAGAGACCCAAGAGTCAGGAATCATAGGCGATTTGAGTGTTGTTATTTGCACCGTAAGTCTTATAACTGATTAAAAGTTAAAACCATTTCTTACTAAGAATTTAAATTGGGGCAAATGTCACCACCAAATTTTGATGTGCAAGAATCACTAACAAAATGTTTTTAGTCCAAGTTCCAATCAACACTGAGACAGCTGGAATTCAGTTTAAGATTATATAACAATTTATATATTTGTATTTCCATTAACTTTCAATTTTAGCAAAATTAATTTCAAGGTCAAAATAATAAATAATTGCTTTAACTTTTTTTAATTTTTTATCATGATTTTGGAGGTTAAAATTGGTTCTAGAAAGTATCTAAACAAACTAAAACATCATACAGAAATACGATAAAAAAAAAATATCGATAACATACCCATATCCGATAGCAATACGCATGCAATACTCCTAAATACGTACCAGAAGCATCTTCAGGTTTTCTTATACATTTTGAAAATTCAATCGACCAACACGTTTGAGACGAGGCTTCGGTACCTTGAATCGTAGTGAAAGTAAATTTATTTACAGTTCTTACACATTTTATCTTTAATGCTCATATATAGTGAAAAATAAAATGAAAGATAGAAGTAAAAGAGAAATAAAATAAAAAAGACTTTTGAATAAATAAAAATAAGATAGAAAGAAGTGAAATCTTCTTATCTTTAAATGAATGGAAGAATGAATATAAATAAACTATATAAAACATTTATACCAGTTAAAAAAATTAAACTTATTACTAAATTTTTTCTTAATATAAAATTATTTATTATTTTTATGCAATAATTTTTCTAATTTTTAAAAAGTGTATAATAAAACAAATGCAATAAATACTTCTCTTATTTGAAGACAACTAGGAGAAAAATAATTTTATACGAGACCAATAAAAAAATCTTATTTTTCTTCTCTAACAGAATTTAATATTATTAATTTATCTCTCCCATTTCCTTCTATATTTCCGGCAAAACATAGGATAATGGCATAATAAATAGTAGCAAACAATCATTTAAAAATCAAAACTTCTTTTAACCAGACTAATTATAAGTGCTTTGTCACAAGGTAATTCTTGTGCCTTATTCACAAGGTAATATATTCTGATATGATGAAAAAGAAAGAAAATAAATGCAACTACTTATTTATGATTACAAGTAATTGTTTTATTTTTAAATTGTGATTGTCATTCATTAATATAGTCATGTAGTACTTATAAATGATACATATCTCTACAAATATTATGCTAATTGGCTAAGTCTTTCAAAAATTTCATATTAGCGTATCTAAACTGTATTGTATCGTGCATTTTTAATAATTGCTCTTATCGTTGTATCCATATCATATCGTACCTAATCCGTGTCATATTAAGTATATGAGCTTCGTAAGAATATATAATTCCTTCTTCAAAATGCTGCGGTCATAGATTTGAAAAACGGTATATAAATTAATGAATAGTCATCGATATTTTATTTCAGCAGACCATACAAGTTCCACCAGTTACAGAAGCACAAAAAGAAACACAAGTTACGAACCACAAAAACAAAGAGGCTTCATGAAGAAAAACGAACTTGCAAACTAACTAGCGACCTAGAAGATCTTTTGAACAAAACAGCCTCGGTACAGTTTCGCCTACCTAATTCACAATGAAGCAATTTTCAGTAACTGCAGTTTATGGCATGAAAATAACAAAGCAGAAGCATGAGCATCAAGCAATATCTTACCTTAATTTTAGCATGGTACGGTCAACACTCTCCAAGTAACATCTTACCTTAATTTTGGCATAGTACGGTCAACACTCTCCGTCATAGATAAGGCAGGTGAAGACTAAAGAAAGAAGCATTAACCAAAGGCTAGAATGGAAAACATTGGGGGCTTTATAACACGTTGTGTGACACAGATTAACCCTCAAACCTAAAGCAGTTCGAAGCAAAAGATTATATAACCGAACCCCTTCCAACTTTTCTTTGTAAAAAACTGAAAAGATGGTTAAGGGACAAACTATGCCCTCTCAGAAGGCAAATAAGAAATGAAAACTTTACAGAGACAAAGAAGAGATAGCTTAAGAGAGAAGGAGGATCGTTAAGCAAAGTAGTAACTACAAACTATAATAACTAGAAACTAGTAAATAGTGGACCATCTACAAGACCAGAATAAAGGATAAAAGATTATGATAATAAGAAAAGAAAATTTGAAGGAGGGGAATGGACCAAAAGGGTTGAGCTCTATAGGCTTTCTAAGTGCAAGGATTCTACAATCTACAGTATGTACTAAACAAGAAGCCTAAATCCTTTATCAGATTAATAGAAGGTAACCATTCTTTCTTGAGGGGGTGATACTAAGAACTACTACACATCATGAACTCAGTATTCATCTTGAATATATATAAACTAATTACTTTCTCAATTATCATCCAACTCTATTCCATGCCACTCCAACCCGCTACCACACCATTCAGCTTCCCAGCCATTCATCCACGTCACAAAACAAACCCTGCTCCCAAAAGAGCCTCACATTTCCATGTTCTTCAATCATGGACCCACTACAGCCATCCCATCATCAACCACCATTGTCAAGGGCACCACCACTATACTGAAAGCTACACAAACAAAAACTACATACTTTTATTTGGTCACTCTATACACACCTAATCTAACACTAACCCTACTTCATTAACCAAAAGCACTTATTATTTACAGGAGCCTGCTGCTCCTCCAGCCTCATTCATCATCCAAGTTAAGATTAAGGATGCGACGCAGCGTCTTCGTCGCGGAATCAAAGAGACCATCTCTGGCGCAAGGGGAATGCTCCCTGCGAGGGGAGGATGGGGCAGAGTTAGCATGTAACTGCATTTCTACTTCAGGACAAGAATCTGGGAGATCAAGAGACACACTCCTCTTAGGTCTCACAGAAAACTTTGGAATAGGCAATGAACTTGGGGGTGGAGAATTCGAATAAGTGGGCCCAGCCCAAAGTTCAGAGAGCAAAATGCCCCCATCAGGAACATTGAAACCCCTCCCCTTTTTGTGATTGATGGGAGCTGGGGCGCTACTGGGAGTGGTTTTACAGCGGGTTCTGTTTGGGTTTGAAGGAGTTAACGGCGTTTTGGGGCGTTTAGTTAAGGGTGATGTGTGAGATTTGAGTGGGGTTGGTAGAATACCACACCCCGTTTGAAAAGTTCTGCAATTTATGCCCCTGAAGTCTCTTGAAGGTGAAGAGGAACCAAAGTCAGCGTGGCCTTGGGGTTTCGACCTGGTGTAGCATTGGTTCCTATGCTGCGCCACAACAACGAGTGTCTCCATTTGTAACATGAAACGATTCAAAGGATGTGCTGTACGAGGTTTCAGAAATGAGTCTGAAAATCTGAACCAAAACGGCGTCGTTACACGGTTACCAACCCAAATCGCTTCCCAAGTGGACCGGATCAACCAGATCTCCGCAGAAAAAAACTGAAAACTGCACACAATCAAAATTTTCTAAGATGCTGCAACGTTAGATATAAACAGACAACAGCGAAGAGAAATTATTACAGCATGAAAATGAAAAAGGAAAAAAAAAAAAAACAGACATGAACGCCAGAGATTTAAGAAAAATAAGAACATCCACCGTTGGGTATTAATATACAATTTATTTCTGAACAAGTAGAGAATTACCGTTTGGTGCAGCAGGAGAAAAAGCTTATGATGGAACTGATTCTTCTTCTTTTCTTCGAGTTGGAGTTTGTTTGGTAGCAATGTGTTAAAGTGTCAGGGGAATTTGGAAAAATAAAATTAAAATTAAAAATTAAAATAAAGAGGGGAAGAGGAAGAGGAAGAAGGTTTGAAGGGATATGGAAAGAGTGTGAGAGTGGGATATATTGCACAGTGGTGGGTAACTGTGCCTGTTTTTTAGAGTATTTACGAATATGACATTTTTATTTTTTTTTTTTCATTTGTTGAGTGAGTAACGGACGGATTATGTGGTGTTACGATTTTGCCCCTGTGTGTTGTTTGGTTTGGCGAGTGATGTACTTGGCAGACTAGTAGACTACTACTCAATGAAGGTAAGTAGCGTTATTTATTTCATTTAAGCGGTGTATATATTTATTGTACATTAATTTAAATATTATCACTTTTTTATCATTTTATATAATATTTAAAATTTTAATATAATATTAAAAAATATAATTAATATTATAAATTAAAAAAAATATTATGTAATTTTTAATATATCTTTTTAATATGTCATTAATTTTGTGAAATCACAATTAATTTAAAACGAATATTATTTTTTGTCTAAAAGATCGTATAAGATACAATAAATAAAATATATAATAATATTATGTGAATACCTCGTCTGAAGAAGTAAAGAAGTGCTTGAGACTTGACATTGGTGCAGCCTTTGTTTGACCCAAGGTTCATGGATATGTACCACACGACACTCAACCGTTAACATAAGCTACTGCCTGAGTCTGATTATGTCATTTCATGTTTCTTAGTTGTTTAACTTTGCACCAAAATTACCAATTCTGGCTCTTCATTTCACATTTGCTAGTCATTATATATCCCCTTCACTTCTTAGACCATCAAAAAAATTATAAGGCCACTCTCTCCAATTCTACTTCCTTCAATAATTTCAATCACAATTAATTGATAGACTATTTTGGATTCAAGTGCAATCAAGGAAACCAAAAATGAAAAATTAGATCATCCAATAAGCAGAGATGCAGAGATTGATCATTCATTCAATGAGGCTAAGAACATCCAAACCGATCAAAACAAATAGCCATATAGCAAATAGTGAGGTGTAACAAATAGCATCCTTCACTACTTTCTTTGTAGTTTGTACATGGCTACTTATGTCCTTCGTTATTTCGCTTCAGATTTGGTTTTTGGAGAAATCTACTTCTTACTGTTAAAGATCGTTTGCATCCCTGTTTGCTACCCCTCATTCTTTATTAAGATTTTTTTTTTTCTGGTTTATGTTTGGAAGTAATTTTGCCAATTCATCCTCACAAATTTTAGTTTATAATGTCTTCCACTATTAGGGTTCCAAGCTTAATCCCACGCGTCTCTCCTTGATATCTATCACAAAATTTGCTAAAACAATATTTAAAAACTTTTGTTTTAAAATTTAGAAAACAAAACACAAATATGCTAACGTTTTGTGCTTTTTAGAAAAATACATATTTTTTACGATTTTTCTATATGTTTAATTCTTACAATTTTCCTAAAAACATAATTAAACAAATATTTTAAAAAGTAGGTTCAAGTTGAAGCGGCGTAAATTGCTCATTTGTTTGTACACAAAGTTTAATTCCACATCAATAATCTAATACGCAGGCGAAACTCAATTTCTTTTTACTAGTAACTCTATCCAACACATTTTTCTTTTCAGGAAAAAATAAAGATAAAGAAAATGTGTGTATGTACACATGTGCATTTTTCTTATTCACGATTTAAGTCTATTCTCTTATGAACTATTAAATCTTTTAGTTTATTCGTCCTTTAAAAAATGTATTTTAACTTCATTTTTTATTCTTGTGCTTAATTTTGTAAAATTAATTATATAAACATTCCTTATAATTTTAAATATTTTCTTATTTATTTTGTGTATTAAGAATAGTATTTTTTTTTTTACTTCATTTCAATAACCCTTTTCTCATAAAATCAGCCCAACTATTGTAACCTGATCTTCGAGGCATGCCGCTGACGTTCTAACAATAACAACCCTTGGCGGCCCACTATTTCATTGAAAAAATCTTAACAAAAATGATGCAAGATACATTGATAAAAAAAATATATTCCTATTTATGCTAAATATAATATTTTAAAAAAGTAATAGAGAGATAATTTAAAAAAATTATAATTTATATTAAAATTTTATTAAACTTTTGAAGGATTTATTTATACATGATTTTCATATTGGTCTTTCAAACTAGTGAACCGTCTTAGGCTTTTAATTTAACCTCATTTTCAGAAGTTAAGGATTAAACATAAGTTTTACTAACGTATCCTCAAGTTGTGTCTATGTTGCTCTCCTTCTAAGTTGTATTCTAAGGTCTAAGAATTTGTACTTTCTTTACCACTCTCGACAATCATTGTCAAATCTCTGACATCCTCTTTTTCATCAATTCGATGCCCGACTCTATTGAGTTTGACCTTTGGCCATGCAGAAATAGATGTGTTGTTTGGTTTGGAAAATTCAAAGAAAGATATTGACGGTTGGTGCAAAATTTTTGGTTTGAGAAGTCTTGGGATAAAATGATATTTTTAATTATGTCACAGTTTTATTTTATTTTTTTTATCAATTAATAACTTTAATTTTATTTTTTTTTAATTTATTTCAATCAAAGCGTAGTGTTCCTATGTAAAAAGCACAATATCAAAGATAAGAAATAGTAAATCTGTGAAAAAGTACATTGCATAAAGATTCCTTCAATCTTGATAAGAAATGGATCCCTTGCAGTGGTTTTCAATGCAGTTATGATCCTGCTCTTTTTTATACTTGAAGTCAAATTTTATTCATTTTTGAAAAACAAAACAAACTGGTTGGCTCGAAAATTTACTTCTTTTTTATTTTCATTTTTAAAAATGATTACAAAAATATTAGCTTAATATTGATTATTTTCATTGTAAGAAATTGTATAGAAAATAATAAAAATGATTCATTTTTTTTTTTTTTCTTTTCACCATTGTCTAATAAGTAATTGAAAATAAAAAAACTGACTGCATTTAGGATGAACCATTAAGTATTTGATTTCGGTGGAATAGTAATTACTGTCCGTTAGATATAATAATAGAATATTGAGAGGTGCAAATACGTTGTTGAATTATTTGGACATAAAAAATAGTATTTGAAAATTGTTTCTACAATTTATTTTGCGTGAAAAAATTGTCCCTTAGAGAAACGATCAAAACAGGATAAACTTCGTGGATCCTCCTTTAGCGTTGTTTGCACATACTTTTACCTCTAAAAAATTCCAACAAATCATTCATCTGCATAATACTTTTCCTACAGTGCCACATACAGGACACTACCGATTTCACTTTAGGGATTTTAGAGTATTACTTCAACTGTTTATCCATTTTTCGACAACAAGACCCACATGCTGCTACTGGTTTTGATTTAGGGATATTGGATTACTACTGTTTTTCAATGAAGGACAGTGTCGTGTCGTCATTTTAAGTTTAAAAATTCTATTTATTATAAAACAATAAAACCAAAGCTAATATTTAAAAATAGTGAACAATACTAGTCCACCGTGTGAAACATTTTTAAAAAATGTGTTACTTTTAGTCATCTTTTAAAAAAATATAATAGCATAATATCTTTTTTTTTTTTTTTCAAACTAAACATATCCTAATTTTTTAAGGAATAAAATGCTTTAGCATATATTAACACGCATCCTCTGTAACAACCATCGATAATTCTCACGAGTACTTATATCTTTATATCGTGTAAAATATTATCAGAACAATTTATGTATTTAAAAAATGGCAAGTTATTCATAACATAATGTGAAAACTTAGTTTATCACCAACAAAATATGATATTAATGGAGATTTTAACTCATTTTGCATAGGATATATGCTTTATTTATATATGAAACTACAAATATTACCGAGGAATGATCATACTTACAGACATTTCGTTATTTGACAATGCAGAACCTGAATTTGCTTCTCCTACTATCATATTTTGAACTACTCCACTTTGTTTAAAATTTATTGGTTTTCCAGGAAATGGCAACTCACTTAAAGAGCTACAGCTGAGATATGAAACCACTTGTGTCATTGTAGGTCTGTTGTCTGGCTTTTCTTGTATACATAATAGACCAATTTGGATACATTTAATCACTTCATTATAATTGCAAGATTCCTTAATATTTTGGTCTAATATGTTCAATGGTGTTTGATCCCTCCATTGATCCCAAGCCTGCAACAAATTCATAAATTAAATATTAATTGTAACATTGTCTTCTTTTTTATAGATTAATATCAATCAATATAAAATATTCTATTAAAAATAAATACTTACATAACTCAATAGGTCATCGTGATTTAAAACAACAGAACGAGCATTTTTTTTTGCACTA
The DNA here is from genome assembly GCA_026544285.1 of Pachyrhizus erosus. Lineage (NCBI taxonomy): Eukaryota > Viridiplantae > Streptophyta > Magnoliopsida > Fabales > Fabaceae > Pachyrhizus > Pachyrhizus erosus. Next base: position 23,681 of record JAMLFT010001558.1, read on the forward strand.
ATTATCTCCAAAAGTATAACTCCAAAACTAAAAACATCTGACTTTTCTGAAAATTGTCCATGCATTGCATATTCCGGCGACATGTAACCACTATTTAAAAAGATCAATATTAAAAAATATATATGTATTAATGAATTAAAAAAAACATAAAAATATTCTATCATTTTTAAAAGACACATAAAATGATAACTTCTATATAACAAAAGAAGAAATTGGAGAGAAAGGATGGGAAAAAAATTAGTGTTTGAAAATACTTACTATGTTCCCACGATTCTATTTGTGTTTTCTTGATGTTGATCTATTGCAACAATTCTTGCCATTCCAAAATCTGAAATCTTTGGATTCATGTTCTTATCTAATAATACATTACTAGGTTTAAGGTCACGATGTATAACTTTTAACCTTGAATGTTCATGTAAATATAAAATTCCTTGTGTAATTCCTTCGATAATTTTGTAACGTACTGACCAATTTAATTGATTGCTTTTGTTGAGATCTGTAAATGATAAAATTCATTTAAAGTAAGATAAAAATATAAGAAAAACTTTCTTCTAACATAGAAAATGTTAAAGTTCAATAATAAATAAAAATAAAAGATAGAAGTAAGTTAAAAAAATTACCAAATAAAAAGTAGTCAAGACTTTTATTTGACACAAATTCATAAATAAGCATTTTCTCTTGTTCTTCCAAGCAAAATCCTAACAATGTCACTAAATTTCTATGCTGAAGTTTTGCTATCAATGAAATTTCATTCTTGAATTCTATTGCACCTTGTCCCGACCTTTGTGAGAGTTTTTTAACAGCTATTTCTCGTCCATCTGAAAGAATGCCCTAGAAATACAATTAATTTAATTAACTACAAGAAACAAATAAAAAAAATATGCACATATTTTTAATTACACTTTATCACCTTGTAAACCACTCCAAATCCACCTTCACCTATTCTATTTTCATATGAAAACTTCTTTGTAGCAGCTTCAATTGTGGTGAAGCCAAATTGTAACGACTCCAAAGTGGCACTTTCTTCCCCAACTAAAGCAGCATCCAAGTTCAAAAGCCAAAATTAGTCGTTTTAGCCTTATAAAGAAGAATGCGTTTGGCTCTGTTTTTCAGATTACTTACAATTTTCCCTTAGAAGAGTCCTGTATTTCTTCCTTGATCTTTTCCATATGAAATAGCAGACACCACATAAGAGAATTATCGCCACAACAATAAGGACAACAATCAAGACTATTTGTGATGCAGATTTACTATTTCCTGCATAAATAATTTTAGAGAAAAAAAAAATCCTTATGAATTTATACTAACAGTGTAATACATTATACTTAGACAATTTCATTAGCTTAGAAAAAATTGGAATTGTTAAGAAAATTACCTGACGGTGGGCTGCTAGTACTGTAAAACTGAAACAATTCGTATCTAACATTGCACCACGCAAGCAGAGCCCTAGCGCCCTGTTTTCCTCCGCAGCACGACGGAAAAGTCGAAATGGCATTTTGCAAACACTGCTGACACTGACCAGTTGTTGTCGGAGGCACGCAGTCCACCAGGGCATACACCGTTCTCTCCGGCGAGGACCCGATGAATTCGCTTTTGCCGGTGGCGAATTTCCTCGTCGCCTGAGAATTCGCAGCCTCTTCCACCAAATCGTTCAACAAGCGGAAGAGCGTGCTGTTAAAACTATTCAAGTCAGAGGCAGAGATGTTCTTGTCGTCCGACAATCTCTTTCCAGGTTCGATGCTGGTGGGGGAGAAGTAGCGGTTGGTGAAACGGAGCATGCACTCTTCGTACCATATTATGGACTCTGTTTTGTTGGGGCAGAGTCGTGTTATTTCCGTGGCGGCTGTGGCGATGCAGTCCTGACACGTGGCTGAGGAGACGTCGCCGCGGCAGAGGATTTGGCCGTTGGCGACGCTTGTGGTCCCCATGCCCATGGCGGTGTAATAGGAGCCGTCAGATTGGGAAACATTGGAGACCAGAGATGCTAGGAGGAGTCTGAGATTGGTTTCGAATGTGACGTTGGAATTGTACGATGCGTTGTTTGGGCAGTAATTAGCGCTGTAAACGGGAGCTGCCGAAGAACAAAGCGATCGAATTCCAAACAGAGACAGGAACAGAAGACAGGTAACAGGAACATGGTCGTGGAAGAGGAACATGTTGTGTTAAAACATGGCCGTGCGCACAGCATAAGTTTTTAGAATAATATTAGTAAGAGATTAATTGTATAAATAATAAAATGGACTTGATTTATTATTGTTGGCGATGTTAGACACTTTGAAATTGGCGATCTAGAAGGAACCGCCTCAAGGACTAGTCCTCACGTTTGAAAATACGGAATGCATGTTTGAAAAACTAGTTATGTACTATTTTGACATTTCATGCTTGTCATGTTCACAATCTCTCTCATTCAACTTTTTACTTTTTGTCAACTTTACACAACCTCAAATAAAGGCTTTGTATATTCCAACCCAATGACTTATTCAGTAAATTAGCATAATATTTCGGGTATGATTTACTTATAAATTCAAATATCCATTCTTTTTGTTAGGTAAATAAAAAATATAAGTTCTTTTTTTAATCAAAATTTTATATTCAACTTATGGACCTGATTTCGAGTTTTAATTAACGAATCTAAGCGTGTCAACAACTTTTAATAAATATATATTTCTTTTTAGTTTATTTCACTTGACTTCAACAATAATATAAGAGTTTAAAAAAAATTATAGAAATTCAATTAATAAAAAAAATATTATTTATATAAATTTCGAGGTGATTTTTTTAACTTATTATATAAAAGCTTTGTTAATTTTAATAATAAGTTAATAGTTACTTGAAAAAACTTGAATGAAGGCATGAAAAACTTGATTAGATCTAAATCTTCCTACCAATCTTACTTTTTTATATGATAATTATTAATGTATTTTATCTTTTTAAGATATTAAATACATTTAATTTTTTTTATAACTTAGTAAAAGGATTTGTAGGATTTAAAAAAATAATTACTTTGTTAGTAAATATATCATTTATTTAAAAATATTAATGACAACAATTCTATCATAATAGTTTACATATGTATTGATGTGTATTATTATTTAAAATAAATAGGGACTATACTTTATAAACCAAGATCTGATTTAATAAAATTTTTCACTTATACCCAAATTATAGTTCAAATTTATAATCATGTTTGGATACAGTTTAATGTTAATTTGATCGAAAATATTATTCTAAACACATGCATGTTAATGTTTATCTATTAAGTCTTTTATTTTTCAACCACAATAACAATAAGTTAGTGTCACTCCAGAGAAGGAGAAGATAAATGTTAATAATAATTCTTTATTATTTATTAAAAGTATTAAAAATTATATGTTTTTAGGTCTCATTATTAGATTTAGATTTGGATCTGTTTATAAGGTAAATATAACAGTGTAACAAAAAAAAAAAATGTACATAATTTCTACAAAATGTGGTATACCTGATAGCTGGTTGCCCCGACTTACATTCATCAAATTAAAATTTTCAGGGTACACTCTCCAATGGTCAGGAGGTTGCAGTCAAAAAGATTGTCAAGGAATTCCCTGCAAGGAGATACAGAGTTCAAGAATGAAGTGCTGTTAGTGGTCAAGCTTCAACACCGAAATTTAGTTAAGCTACTAGGATTTTGTTTGGAAAGAAGAGAAAGGCTACTGGTGTATGAATTTGTCCCCAGTTAAAGCCTTGATTTCTTCATATTTTGTTAGTCAAAACTTTTGGTTAATGGCACTGTACATCTATTCTTTCATTTATAAACATCATAACTCGTTTAGAATATTATATCTTGGCTTCGGTTGTGCACAGTTGGATTGGGAAAAGCGATTCAAAATCATAGGAGGCATAGCTAGAGACCTTCTTTACCTTCATCAGGAATCACGTTTGAGGATTATTCACTGCGATCTCAAAGCAAACAATATTCTTTTCGATGCAGAAATGCATCCTAAGATATCAGATTTCGGCACGACAAAGTTATTTGAAGTGGATCAAACTCAGGACAATACAAGTAGAATTGTGGGCACCTAATAAGTATTATCATGTTCTATGGCAAATAAGTTATACTAATCTGAATCAAAACAAAAAAATCTTCAAGTCAGTCTTAGCAAAGTTGTCAATATTAATATGTATGTAATTGAGCTCCTCATGATGACATGCAGTGGATATATAGCATCAGAGTATGTTATGCTGGACAGTTTTCTGTGAAGTCTCATGTTTTTAGTTTTTGTGTATTGGTTCTTGAGACTGTAAGTGGCCATAAAAATAGTTGGGTACCTAGAGGGGAGAATGCAGAGGATCTACTAACCTCTTTAAGTAAACCCTGTTTTCATTACTTGTTTTCTTTACTTGTTTTCTTTATGTTTAAAAGTTTTGTTTGCATAAATATTTTGATAACTGTTAATAAAAGAAGAAAATAAAAATGAAAAAATAAATTAAACTTTTTTCATAAATTAAAATTAATTTATGTACTTAATTTTTATAAAAATTCTCTTGTCAAGTATCTTAAAAAACAAAGATGTGCATAGAACTCATTCATTTTATTTTTTATTTTTTCTTATCAGTATTTTGGGTAAAAAATTATTTAAACCGAACCTACGTCCAATTAGTTATTATGGAATTGTGAACTTAAAGACTGAATGAACATTTTTTTTTTTTATTGATAAACTGGTTGCAGACATGGCAAAATTGGAGGGAAGGGACAACCCGAAACATAGTTGATCCCAAAATTACCGATGGTTCAATCTTCTGTTGTACTTATGCTGAACAGCTACTCTGTTACGCTTCCATTACCTTCACAGCCTGCTTTCTTCATTGATTGCAGAAGTTTATCAGTCATTCAATCAGAAGAGTATAACCCAGTGGCAGGAACATCCAATGAATCAAATGCTCACTTTGCCCAAGCATCGGTAAATGAAGCTTCAATTACCGAGCCATTTCTTAGCTAGAGTTTACTGATAAAAGTTAAACTTAAAGACTTTAGTTACTAATTTCTTATTTCTCCTTTTCTTTTTAATTGTTCCCATTACTCAGAATATAAAATTATTTTCAAATATTTTAATTGTGACTTTTTTTATATCTTTAATTTATTATAAAATTTATTAACGAGACCCACGTTCATTTTTTATGCAAATGAATGTATTGGTTAGACTATTAACAATATAAGACTCTCATTAGTGGGAAAAATTATCCTTCTTGTCAACATACAAATATGGTCTGAAACCACTTCGTCGTTGCTATCAAAGAATTTGGCGTAATCATCTTGCCAATGTTGAAGCTCTCTAATAAAATCTTTATGGATTAGAGCCCACAACTCCTCACCCATACCAAGTTGAGTTGCAATCGCATGATAACCACAACTGCTATATGCTTTCAAATCAACATTGTCTACAATAAATGGATGAATATCAACTGCATGATAATTTGAATTGGATTAACTGAAATTATAGAAGAACGATCATAGAGGGATTCAAACCCGTATCCGTTCCCATCATCCATTTTATACCACTAAAATCGAAAATTATAAAAAAGTAGTCTTTTAGGTTTAAGTTTAATCACTCTTTTGTTCTTTGTTAGTTTGATAAATCATACACATTACTCTTTGTGTGAACAATATCTGTATTTATCATATTATAACTTGTTCAATCGATATATTTACTGACATTTAATTAAATATTTTAATTCTTATCTACTGGACTATTATTAAGTTTATGGCACCATTGACAAAGACTGTGTAATACTACCAGTTTAATCAAGGTTTCACTAATTTGACATTATTTTCCTTTTCTTTACTTTTCATATATTCTTTGACTCTTTAAAAATTTTACTGGTTCTTTACCCTGTACACAGTGTATGAAAGTTAAAAGTGTAGGATAACTTCTTTTCAATACTAAAATTGACAAAAGCTAATATAAGAAGAGAACAAAATCTAATATAGGAAGAGAACTAAGAAGATAAAGAAGGAATAAGTTTATTTGTGCCATATAAATGAAGAAAGTCCTTTCACACTTCCAAAACTATCTTTGAACATGGATGATCATGGAATGATAGACTATTCATATACTTGGGGATATTCTTAATCCCTCAAGTAGACACACATCTTGCATTGTCATACTACTTATACTAGCTAATTCATTTTAGAAACAACTCTTCATTATTGAATTTAGTGAGAAACGACCCATTTGTGGGTTATGAATATGTGATCCTAATATACAATATACTTCGTTCATCGTAAAAAATTAATAAAAAAAAGTTTAAAAAAATATTAGGAACATTTTTTTTAATTCTTTATGTAATTAAAAATTATCAATTTTAACAAGTGTTATTTTTTATTTAATAATTTTTTTATAATTTAAAAATTAATTAATAATTTT
>JAMLFT010001559.1:0-30055 GCA_026544285.1 Pachyrhizus erosus
TAAATATTTTCTTAAAATTTATATATATATATATATATTCAAAATTTTAGTTAAATTAAAAAAGACATATTAATGTAAATATAATACTATATTGGATTGAATAATAGTAATTAGATTATATTTCATATAGTTGATGGGCAAACCAAAAAAGAAGAAAAAAATTATAGGATCATAAAAATGAAAGAGCTGGGAAAAGTAATGAGCTTGTAGGAATATAATATGTGCAGCTTGTCACGGATAACTTATTCCGCATGGAAAGAGTCATAACCCCAAAACATTCATTATACGATCTGTTTTTGGATGCTCCCACTGCATATCAGAATTGAATGAGAATGTCAACGCACTAATTGTATTTTTCTTCCATCTCTTCCTTTCAAAATTCAAATTCATGGCCACAATTACATAATTAATTAGACATGCCTACATAATCTTTGCTCAACTAAATACCCAATCTCAGTAGTTTCTGCATCATGCATAATGTTATGAAACAATTTTTTAAAGGGAAATTAATTAAATATTATTTTTAAAATTGAGTTATATTATTTATATACATCAATCATCAATCTCACACTTATCTTCTTTTTTTTTTTTTTTGTGATAATAATAGTGTTTTTGCATATACAGATTTTTAATGAAAAAATAAAAATGTTTTTATCTCTCTTTTTTTGACAACGGTATATGAAAAGAATGAGATTATTCTCAAATGCCACTGCCACATGGTGTACAAGGCAGGAAATATCATTGAACATATATAACATCTATAAAGAAAAATACATAAAATGATTAAGTGAAAATATTGATTTTCATATTTCAAATTGCATGTGCTCTATGTCTTTCAAGATTGTTTTCATCCGACAAAGCAAAGCAAACCACAAACAACCAAGTTCATTAGGGAAGATAAAGTAACCTTATCTAAAATACGGTGAATCAAAACTCTAATCTAAGTAAAAACATGTGTATGTATGTTAGTTGTCTTAATTATTTCAATTAATTGTGGAAATAGAGAATCAATGTACCAGCTGATTATACATAGGTATTGCTTGTTTGTAATCTTAATTATCACAAATTCGTTTCTCCTGTTAATTCAAATTTCTTTAATTTTCTCATTTAAATTTTTGTTTACGTGAACCAATTATTCTTTTATTTTTAGAGCGTCAGTAGTGTGAGCATTGAGCAACAAATTAAGTATGAATACTGCCTGATATCACCTTTGAATAAGACATTTTTGTCTCAAATGCATCATGGATATTTTTAATGCTTTTAACTGTATTTATGGTTTTAAATTTTATATTAATATAAATAAAAATAGAATAAATCCTTGAGATTTTATAAATTATACAAATATCTTTTGCTTTTTTTTTACTCCAACGTTAACTCTTTAATTTTTTTTAAAATATACGTAAATATTCTTTTATATATTATATTAATCCTCTTAATTATTTAAAAAATATTACATCGAATTCTCTTAAAGAAAAATTATTGTAAATGTTAAAAAATAAAAAATATTTATATAATTTTGTAAAATTTCATAAATAATTAATGTAATTAATTCATAAGAATATCATGATAATTAAATAATTAATAATATTTTATTATATATAATAACTTATGCTATTTTTAAAAAATTAATCTTTTAGATAAAAAAATTACATTATTATGTTAATTTTATAAAGTATAATCATATTGTGTTGATTCTTAAAAATTATCATATTATTTGTATATATTATATTGTGATCATGTCATGCTATTTGTTTAGACAGTGTTCGTCAATAAAGTAATAAATTTGATGAGCAGGACATTGTTCTTTTCAGATATTGGTGTAATTAACTTTGATTTCATACATAATTGTTATTAAAGATAAACAACTATGATGCCAGAGTTATAAGTGTCTTGAAAACATAAGTATGAGAAAATAATTACTATATTTATAGGTTTTTTTAAAAAATTATAAAGATGACAATAATAATTAAAAATAAAAATATTTTTTTGTTATCACATAATTAAATATGTTTTGAAAGTTTAAATCTTATTAATATAAATTTTATCTAATTTTTTGATATAAAACTCCTTTGATTTTTTATTATGTGCTTATTTGGTAATTACACAATAATTTGACAAACATTTAAGTTGAAATTTATAAAAATATATTACGTATGAAGTATCATTTTGGATATCAATGTAAGACACAAAAATTTATTACTTAAACTAGAATACAAATATATGATTCTTTATCATATTTATACTTACATCATTTTTAGTAAGTCTCATTTGAAAGTAAATATTTAAATAAAGTAAAAATTTCTTCAAAACAAGGAACTATATCAAATAAAAAAAAGTTTATATAAAAAAATTTCAAATGATTTATCTTAAAGTGAATGAATTGATCAGTAAAAGGAAAGTTAAATAGCATCACTCAATTGATTTTAGTCTTTTTGCACAAATAATACCATATTTTTATACTTCTCAAGCTTATAGCGTGAATATAAAAAATTTGTTAGAAAGAAAATGTTCTTTTCTTATATGGATAATAAAGATTGTTCTATGAATATCAATTATCTTATAAAAAGATGTTTCTCAAAAGGATAAAAAATTGTTTCTTATTTTTAGAATTTGATTTTTTTATTTTATAAAATTTGATTTTGCTTCTAAAGTTGAAAACTATTTGAAAAACCTTTTTAACCAAAAGATAAACTCACTAGATTTAATTTAAGGATTTCTCATAGACTAAAATAAATATGCAATAATCATTCACATATAAGAAACATAAAAGAAAAAAATTAATACAAATAAATTTATACTAGTTCACTCATAAACTTTAGACTATATCTAATTTTTAAACTTATAGGATTTCCATTAACCACAAATACCAAATACAAAGATATCATTTTTTCTCAAGCCTCTTTAAACTTTCTTATTTTTCTTCACAAGTCTTTACAAATTGTTCTTCAACTTAGTATTCTAAATCTCTACAGGTTTTACTTAGTACTCTCCTAGCATGTATAAATCCTTCAACTAGTATTTCCTTAACCTTTACAAGCCCTTTAACCAATATTTTCAATTTCTATAAGCTTCCACTCAATTCAAGTATTCTTTCATAAGTTTATCTATGCTTAAACCCAAACAATTACTTATTAACACTCAGAGCAACCTTATTTTGTTTATAAATAACTCTATAAACAACAATCTCTTAATTATTCTTTTTAGTTATATATAAATTTTTTATACTAGTAATATTAATAATATTAATTTTATATTTATTATATTATTAACACAATTATATATGAAAAATTATTACTTAAATGTATATTTAATTTTAAAAAATAAAAATAATTAAATATGTCTATTGAGTAGGTCAATTAGTTTATATTTAGACTTAATTGTGAATTCAATCCCTATAGTTGATTAAATAGATTATTTTAATCTTTATTTTTAATTACTCAAATCAAACCATCATACTTTTAAAATTAATAAAGTTCAGTCCAACATTTAATTTATCGTTAAAGTTCTAACAACACTAGATAAAATGACAATCACATATTGAGATGACGCTTAAAAATGAGATTTAAAAATTGAAAAAAATAATCATGATAAAGTTTGAACATACTACTCCATGCTTTAACACCATGCATGAGGACCACACTAAGAGACTTAGCTTGATATATATGTGCATAAAAGATATAGTACATATAATTTAAATGTGTGGAGAATAAAAATATATAAATTTATAACTAGTAAAAAATAATATAATATGAGGTCTGTTATTTATATAATAATTCACATAACATTTTGTATAAGAAGACTCTCTATGTCTATCTTTTTCATTACATCATTTGTATGATTTGTTGTACAAATAATATATCTTATAAAATATCATAAAATCAAACAATTAATAGCTTACAATTTTTAATACTATATATCTTAATTATAACTTGATCACTCCATATTAAATAATTATTTTTTATTTTATAAAAATGTATTTTTTGTTTGATATTTTAGTGACTAAAATAAGATATTATTATTGATGTAATAATTTTTTTTATTGAAATAATAATATTTTTTATTATTTTGCAAGATATTATTGAAAAATTAATTTTAATTACAGATTTTCAAGATATTATTAAAAAAATAATTTTAATTATTTTTACTGAAATTAAACAAATTATGAAATCAATAACAATATCTTATATTCACTAAAATATTTTAAAAAATAAAATTAAAACAATACAATTTTATAAAAGAAAAAATTAGTATGAAGTGATTAAATTATAATTAGAATAAATAGTAGTAAAAAGTATTAGTTGTTTGTTTGATTTTATAATATTATATCATTTATTTACTAGTAATAACTATATGTATATTTTTTGTTCTCAAAATATTTGAGTTATATACAATGTATTTTTCACACATGCATTAAAGTTAAGTATTCTAGTGGTTCTTATGTGTAGTGTTAAAGTATATAGGATAATGATTAATATAATATAAAATGGTTGATAGATAATCTTGTTCTTTAAGTATGTTTTTAAAGGTTTTCAGATTTATGTATAAAAAAATATCTGTTGAAAAATGTTAATCCTTGAAATGGATCTTAATATCTCAAGGAATTAGTCTTTAATTTCGATTGAGAAATACCTTAGGTTCACAAAAAAATACATAGGATAATAAATTCAAAGATTACTTTAAACCCTTTTCATAAATTAAACCTCATTTTCTAGTATCATGTCAACATGAATTAAATGTTGAATTGGATTTCATTAATTTTAAAAGTATGGAAGATTTAATTTGAACAATTGAATGTATAAGGATTAAGGCTATATTTGAAAAAATTAGAGTAATTGAAATGCTAACAAAAAGTTAGAAAGTAAGTTGATAGATGAAAATTGTTATGCTAGCATATTGCATTATAAGGTAACTGTTAAAGTAATTGAAAGAAGTAAGACTAAAATATAATTTTGGTCTCTCTATTTTGTTTAATCCATAATTTTTGCTCTCCTATGAAAAAATAAAAACATTTGATCCTTTATTTTCAAAATCAAGGATTTTGGTTCAACTATCAATTTTCAAGATATTGACCGTTAATACAAAAACATTGACCTCTAATTTGCTAACGTGATATTACCATATTAAAATTTTTAATTATTAATATTATTACTAGAGAAGTTAATTAACTATTAATTATTAAAAACAACCTATTTAAATCAACTAAGAGTTTAATTTTAAAAAAAATCTAATATCATAGTTACATCAACCAATTTAGCGGTCAATATTTTTTTATTAATGGTCAATGTCATGAAAATTGATAATTAAACCAAAAATTTTTATTTTAAAAATAGGGGACCAACTGTCTTTATTTTTTATAAGGGACTAAATTGTGGATTAAGTAAAATAAAAGATTAAAATTGTATTTTAATCTTTTCTTTAAAACTTGATTATAAATTTTATCACTCAACTTTTATCATTTTGAGAATTTTACTAAAGTTTTATTTTTACAATTTTACTACTCAAATACAATTTTGGTGAATTTTATCAATGTTGATATGTCACTAAAATAAAAAAGATATTCTCGATAAAATAATTAAAATTAATTACTAAAAAGAATCGACACAATACGCTTAGTCGATTGGAATTGAAATTTTTTTGTCTCCATTGTTGCAAACATTTCAATTTTTGCTAAATGATGTTGTTTTAGTCTCAATATTATGATCAAATGCATAAAATTTAAAAAAATGTGATATAAAATATGCAAAAAAAAAAATTAGGTGATAAAATGTGCTACAATTAATAACTTAAATAATAAAATTTATAAAAATAAAACTTAAATGATATAATTTACAAAATGATAAAAATTAGATGATAAAATTTATAATTAAATTTTTCTTTAATGTCTTAGTCTCCATCTATCCTTTTTACAAAGCTACAAGTCATACAATTTACTTCTTAATAGTGCCTTTAGTGGCCTCTCATTTTTAATTGAGTATAATAATATTATGTAATCCATATAATTAACTTTATTTAATAAGATATAATAATTATTATTATTCAAATTTATCTTTTAATTTGGTTGATTACCTAGTTAACATTTTGATTCTAATTAAGCATTCTAATAAAGATAACCCAACAATACAGTATACACTAGATGACCATGCCATTGATGACACTTTCACTTTAGTTGTAAGGAAAGAAAAGTAGAGTGTGGAATTGAAGAGATAAAAAATAAAAAATAAAAAATAGGATGAAAATAGAGATTGTTTGGTTAAAAAAAATAAAATGAAATCAATAAAAAATATTTAAATTAAAGTTATTTGATAGGTAAAAAAAATATATTAAATAAAAATATATTTTATTATTATTATTATTATTATTATCATTATTATTATTATTATAAGAAACAGCGAAGGAAAGAAATAATGAACCTGGTTGTTTAAATTTATTTTAACAAAAATACTCTTTTTAATAAAATAAATCATTTTTATTTTTTATATGTTTGTCTAATTTTTTTAAAAAAGAAAAAAAAATTATTTTCTTAAAAATTCACTTAAAAAAAACACTTTTCAAAATTTAAACAAACTGACTTAATATTAGTTTAATCCATTATAATACAATAAACGGTAGGGGAATAGTATAATTTAATCAATTATAAGTAATGGTTAATTGATTAGGATATTGGAACTAAGCGTATTTCTTATACAAGAGAAGAAATGTTTTTAGATAAGTTAAAAAAGAATTGAATATCTCTCAGTTATTTCAGTACTATCAAATGAAGAGAAATAACATGATTCTATATAATGTTATTCTCTTGTTTGCTCTTCTGCTATATTTCGTGTGTATGAAACACACGCTTTGAGGATGGGAATGCGAGTACTCTCAGGCCTCCAACTAAAACTAAAAAAAGGCTGTCATTAGTATATGTCTGATTACATTACAGGAATAATGTGAAAGTGGTTCTTGGAGATGGGTACTTTGGCGTGCTTACAACCCATTATTTGTTCTGTTGACTTTAATTGTGTGCGATTGTGTGGGGTGTTCTTACCCTATCACATCAACATGGTGACAGTTACATTGTTGGGGGGGGGAAGAGAGCGATATGTGTACTGGGAAAACTCTTCTGTCTCTGAGAATTCTAGTCATTGGATGTTATTGAAAGAAGAATGGAATGTTTTTCTTTCTTTTCTTTTCTTTTTTTTAATCCAAGGATAGGATGTTTGGTTTCACATCATGTGTTCCCTTATATACGTAAGTGCTGAAGCAACCAAGAGTTAGCTTTTATATTTTTGACGTAAATTTTAATTTAAACGTACGTTATCGACGTGTACGTATCCATCTAAACTTCTACTGCCATTTGATAACATTTAGGCTAAGCACAATAATATTTAAATTTGATGCACTTGTGAAGCCTCCTGCTTATTAATTAATCCTTTTTTTTATTGCCTTAAATGTATGGATAATGTTGGTTGACATTATGGGGCAATACATTTTAAAGTAGAGAACTAAAAGATATATGCAAAAATTAGCACTCAAGTTTTAAGGTGGAGATTGGTGCTTTGATTTGACTTTGAGTAAGAATTGGGCGTTCAAATTTTAATTATATTGTTTGGTTTATTCATTGGAACTCTAATTCTGTGCTCAATTTCTTAAAATTAAAAAAATAAGTACTTTGCACTATATTCCATTCAATTATTAGGTTAGACCAAATACTACCCTTAGAAATTAACCTCATTCATTCTCATTATTATTATATAATTTATAAACCGCTTGTCTCTTTTGCAACCATTTTGGTTACCTTGGATTACCACATCTCTCCTTTGATCGTCTTTGTTATTGGCATTCTTTCATCATGGTCATCTTCCATGCCCACTAATTATTGTCACTGTGGTTAACATCTTCCAATCACTGTCATTACCTACTTCCTCCGATAGAAGTGTCAATTCAATTTAGAATTGCAATTTCATATTTTAAGTATTCATTAATGTTGAACATAAATTGTGATTATTAATCATTTTTAATTTTAGGTTTAATATGTGTGTCAATTTGTGCAAATATCACGAACATTATTTTGGTTTTTCAATTTTTTTATTAATTTTGGTCATTCTAAATTTTAAAAATTTTCAAAATGAACTTTATAATTTCCTCATAATTATGACATGAAATTTATTTATGTCACATCACACGTAATTTCAGAATATTCACACACAAAAAAAAGTAATTTCAGAATATTCACATAAGAAAAACAAGTAATTTCAGAATGATTGCTAATGTGATATGTGGATGTATGTTATATCTTTACTAAATGATGATGAAGACCTTTAAAAAAATTATAAGATGCAAAATTAAAGTTCGTTATATTTGCAGAAATTATAACATGTTTAAACCTTAATTTTTTCATACAAATAGATCCTGTGATGACTTTGTAGAGATGCTTAATGCTAAAAAAAAATTATACAATATGAAAGGGAATTCTATATAACATTATAATTGGATGACACAGTATGAAGTTTCCATAAGATTGCTTGAATACACAAACTTTAATATTTTTAACTCGAACAATTTTTTAATCACTTAATAAATTTTATAATTTACTGCCGGGTATAACAACTTTTTATCTCTCAAAAATATTTCAAATTTTGATTTTAGTTTCTATAAAAATTTAATAGGATGATCAAATACTTTCTTAGAGATTGTTGAAGGTTTTCTAAAGATTTCATTTATGAGATTTGACCCTTCTTTTCACTTCAAGGTTTTTCAATTTTTTTCACTATCGCCGTTTTTGAGATGGATCAAAGCAAACCCTTTTCTGAACCTAGATTATAATGGGATTCTAGTTTACAAGGAGACAAAAGGCCATATGTGACATTGACACACGCAAGGAAGCAAACCAGGCTTGAAGTCTAGAGTTATTACTTCTCAGCCATTAATGATTATTTGCATTGTTCTTAGTGTTACTTGATTTGAATTTGATTTTCTTGCATATATGTATGTAATAATGGATGATAAGGCAAGAACAAGTGCCATTTTAAGCAATGATATACTCGTTGAAAGACGACTTGCATGATAGCCCTTTAAAAAAATAAAATAAAACTGCACCATTTTCTTTGTTTTCCACTTCACTAATATCGATAATCTCCTTCTCCATCAGAGTTCTTAGCAAATACCAAGTCATTTATATATTTGCTATTTTCTTCTTCTAAATGTTCAAATTACACGTGTGATAGGGAATTGTTTATGGGTTTCACTTCCATTATGGATTTTTAAAATAAAAAAGATTCCCACCCACTATCCCCACCATGAGACAACCACGAAATTCTGTTTGCTAAATTATATTGCAACCAAAGTTCTTATTCTGTTACTACTAATAAATCTTATGAAGTTTAGTTTTTCAAAATCATTTGGATATTATTTCTTCATTCTTGTTTTTTTTTGTGTTAATTATATGGTCAATGATTATTTGGTTCAAATTTTGTAGTAACGATGCATTTCTTAATTACATTCCTCACTCTAATATTTTTCTTAGTACAATCTTTTTTATTTTATTTTAATGAATTTGGATATCGTTGGACCAAAAATTAAGGATTGATCCGTATATTACTACAATAAAGACTAAATTGAATTCCAACCAAAATGAATTGTTTTATTTAACATAGTGAAACCTTAGCTTTTGGTTAAGTTTTTAGAACGTTTTATACATCATTACCATATATGATACACTGAAAAATATTCATGTGATCAGCTTGAAAAATGATCATCGAACTGTTGTGCAATGCACCGTTTACAATTTTACATCTAGAGGCTCATTATTTCTATGGTAAGTCTATTGCTAAGACAATACGAGCAATCTACAAATGTTAAATTTGAAAATAGAGAGGGCATTACTTAGCAATAGATCATTTCATATTATTTTTATAACTTTTTTTTAGGAATTCTGTAAGTTAAATTTTTTATTAATAAGATGATCTAGTTTGGAGCACAAGGTGGATCGAACGTAAGATCTAGAATTCTAGATATTGTTACATATTGATAAGCATGTAGTGCAATACTGCAATAATTGTTAGGCCAATTCAACCAAAATAAAAATAAGGATCTTATTAACGATTGTGTTTGAAGCATTAGTTAAGAAATAAAAAAACATTATTAAAATTATATAAAAATGCATTTAAAAATGATAAAAATATTTTTATACATTCTAATAAAAAACTTCTATTTTTATTTTTTTTGTATTTTTGAAATACTGGTTTACATTTGCTCCAAAGTAATTCAGCCACTAAACATCCCAATGATCCCATTCAAGAACTATACTTTGAATAATGAGTGTAGGCTCCACCTACACTCAATTGAGCAATGTTAGTCTGGATGTGAGGCTTCAGTACTCTGAAAGATGATTGGTAAGATTGACAAAACCCACTTTTATGATGTATCCCATATTTGCCATGAATACTTTGAGGGGTGACGCCGCCAATGATACAAGGGATAGATGTGCATGCCACTTGCACAAACACATGTCCACTACCTGATGACGTGAGGTTCAGTGATGTGCCACCCAATAATTAGTTAATTTTCAACCATTTGCCACATTGCCTAGCAAATACATACATCAAGTCACATTAAAAGAATGTTTTACCAGTTCCTTTCACCCTCGTTAATGATAAGGACTCCATTTCCCTTGCAATATACAGATTTAAACTATTTATTTTCAGACGTTGAATTTGAAAATCTTGTGCATTTGGTTTTTGTGCTTTTCTGTGTCAAATTTACAAACCACATTATAACAAAAAGAATAGCTTTGAATTCAGCAAAAGAAGAGAGTATATGGAATGGCCAAAAGTTGGAATGTGAAGTTCATCATTTCAACCATTATTGTAGGATAAAAACAACCTTTCTTCAACTTTACACCAAGCAATTCCCGTACAAGTATTGGTGTCTTTGTTTCTAATGAGAGGGAAAAATGGATGCCATACATATACATGTCTGTTCCTGAATGTATCATGGCATCAGAAAGGAGAACAAGAGTCCAATGTGCCCAAACTTGTCTATACAATATGTACATTATGTACAGCCAGATACCTTTATGATTCCAGCATTCAACGAAAAGCTTAAATATAATTTTGTTCCTGAAAATACAACCTTTTTCTTTTCAAAATTAATCTCTATTTTATTTTTATTTTTTAAAAAAATATCTTTTCTTTTATATTTAATGTGAGAGACTAAAAATATATTGTTTTCATTAAATGTAGAGACTAAAATGATTAAAATTTAAATAGATACTATAGAAAAAGGTCATATTTTAGAGAAGAAAACATATTTGAAGTCAAAATTATTTCAACTCCTCTGTGCAGGAGACACTCCCAAATTACTTTCAGTTTGTTCAGAACCAATCTGAGCTTGATGAGCAACTGTAGATGATTGATCAGGTGGTGGTACTGCCTCTTGGGAACCTTGCTGTTGATTCGACCGAGCAAGTGCTCTTCCCCTCCACTTCAAAATCTCCATCAGAATAGAAGCTCCACACATTACAACTCCAAAACCAGTAAATGTAGCTAGTAGAATAGCTAGAACAGCTTGCATATGAACCTGCTATCCCAAATAAATGTATGAAAATACATGTTATAAGAAATATTTTGAATATTCAATTTTTGACTAATGCTCTATCGTGACAATCGAAGGCCAACATATTGAAATCCAAAACAATAACATTGAAATACATGCTTTAGCAAAATTTTGCTAACTAAAATTCATTTTTATAACCTGATTTTTGTTTGAATGCAAATAGGCCTTGAGAATTTCCCAAGGCAAGAGGAGTTGAGAGAGAAATGGGGTGAAATAGGGTACTTAGCTGCATATTATCACTTGAATATATTGTAAATTACACAGTTTAGCTTATAGGTAACTTTTTTAATGAAAGCACTAATTGTTATTATTATGGCTTAAGTACACGAGGAAAACTCAACCTGAAAGACTAGTCTATTTGGCGAGACAACCTTGGCTTAAGAAATATATTGAGCTATCTATTCTACTAAACATGGGACTCATAAAACTTGATGTCAGAGTGGTCAGTTTCTTATTTCCCAAAAATTAACAAAAAAACACAAAATGTATCAATGTGGTTACAAAAATAATTCCTTACCAATGAGAAAAAAAGATGTCCAGAGAGAACCACCAGACAAAACTGAACAGTTGCATAAATCCAAACATGATTTCTCCTCACTAAGAAAATTTTGGAGGAATTAGTAATATATTGTATAATAATAACAAAGGAGGAATTCAAGTACATAGAGTTGTCCAAAGTAGAAAAAGCCTTACCCATTGTTGTAGCTGTCATGCTTGCAAGAAGACCCAATACACAAGAAAATGGGAGAGACATGGCAATAGCACCAGATCCCATACTAGACACCTGTCCATCGATTACATCAGGAATTCACACTGGCTAAAGGAATATTATGTAAGAGTAGTTAAACTTACAAGAAGCTGCTCAAGAAAACAAAAGTAAGCCAGCATGTTGATAACAACAAGAATGGGAGCATCCTGCCAAACCCTATAAAAAAGTTGCATAAGTTCCGCGGTACCATGTTGGAAACCAATACTGAAAGATATTCAGGTCAGAGAAAGGACTAAAAAAAGTTAGCCTTCCTTTAAATCCAAAAAGAATTATGATACCACTAAAATTGACATGAAGTTATACGTGTCTCTTGCAAGACAAGGCAAACTATTCTCAAATCGAATTGATGTATAGTCTATCAGTGTAACTAACAATCACTAATTGAAGCTTGTCAAATGTCAACGAAACAAGGCCCACAGTGCCGAGTAGGAAAATAAAATATTAAATGGTCTAGAAAGTTCCATGCCCCAAAAAAGATAAAATAAAATAAAAATCATTCAAGCACTGCAATTTAGTTTGACCTTACCTGTATTGAGAAGCATCGGCCCCTAGCATGTTATGTGCCTCACCATTTTGAACTCGTAAAAGAGTGACAGGTAGATTCTGAACTTCTTGCTTACACACATCACATGTTCTATTACCTTTAATGGTAAACCATTTGACTGCACATTCTTTGTGCGCCAATGAAAGCTCACCTTTGCAGCTACACTCCAATTTGAAAGTATCAGCACCTTCTCCAAGTTCAACCATACAAATTCTACAAACAGCTTCTTCTTCGGGAATATCTTCGCCACCATCCTCTTTCTCAACTGAACCAAAATATTTAGATGCATAAATTGGTTATTGAAATAACTTAATCTAGAGGGCCAAGCCAATAACTGGTATTTTTGGATTTGGAAATTAGCAATACTATCAAAGCCACTAGTTAACCCTGAAAAATAAGTTTGCACAGCCAAAGAGAATCTGTTGCAACTCAAATATGAGATAGAACTCAGTATATTTTACTTCTAGTCCTTTACACAGATTAAACATAAAAAATGAAAAGGTTAAAACAGCCAAATCCAGAGATTGAGAAGAAGGAGAAAGGAAAGAATAATTAGTAGAAATTAATAAAGAAGGAAAGATATGATAAATGAGCAGGGAAGTTATGAACTTGGTGAAGATGAATCAGGCTTGGATTCACTTAAATGTTAGGCAAGTAAACACGTAACAGTTCCTAACAGTTGAGTCAGTTAAATAACTTCAGTTTAGGAATCTATTTTGTAGAATAATCAAACATAAATAAATTATTGTTAGTGTTATATACAGAAAGAAAATTATATTTTTTATTTTAATCGATGACACAGGCATACTAAAATCTTTAAAGAGCAATGCTAGAAATACACTATATTACTGGGGGAATTTTGTGAGTCCCAGACACATAGGCTCGCTCTCTTTTATGTGAGATCCCCATGAAATTCACCCAATAGTATAGTTTGTAAATGATGTGCTGTTAGCCTTTCTCATCTTTGAATTACTTGGAACTGATCGTTACAACCATTTGCAGTTGTCAGTTGATAGTAATAATGAATATAACCAACAAAATTCAGCCCATCACCATGTAGCATATAGTTTTTAGTTTAGTCAAGACATTTTTGAAGATTCTATGGTTAAGTATCTTTCGTAAGACAATTATGAAAAATAAATATTACCAGTATCATGAATTGGAGATGTCATAGGTGTTGTTGTGGCAATTTTCTCATCCAATCGTAGCGTGGTTGGAACTATACGGAACATGCCACGTGCAGGTGAGTTACCTTCTTTGTTAAGCACAGGTACTGAACGGGAACGATGAATTGGCAAGTTCAGTTCTTTCTCCTGTAAAATGACGTATAAATCAGATATAATCATATAAATGAATACCAAATTATCTTAGGGACAACAAATTTCTAAGGATGATTTGGAACATAATGTGAAATTTTTATTTTATAGTTGTAACATATCAAACTGAAGTGTTGCAGACTTCAGAGTCACATGAAGAAAAGGATATGTAGTAACGATGAACCAGCAATTAAAAAGATGCATTTTTTGAAGAAAGACTATATGAACTTGATGTAAGTGAAACCCATACTATTATTGAAAATGTTGATGCCATGCTTACTCAATCATGATTTCTTCACTAGATGACTAGAGGAAGCAAAAAAAATCAGCTGAGTCAACTCCAACACAAGCAAAATGAAACTATCATTCAAAATGTTAATTAAAAGGGAAGCAGGTATTACTGCTCATTGCTATGTGGATGAAATCTGTGAAGTGTACAAATAGGTTTTAATGGATACTAACCAATCCCTTTTTATGATGATGTCACACTAACATCTTTTTGGCATTTTCAAGTTTGGTCTATTCAACAACCAAGAAAAAACTGAGTTTTAGAGAACTACACGTGCATACAATCACATCAGAAAACCTGGTTTCATGAATACAAAGCATCACAAGAAACATTCCAAGGAAGAAAGGGTTTTTTTCCACAATGATTTCAACCATTTCAATTGTCAATATATGTTAAATAACTAAACGTAATAATTACAATGTAACATATTCCGTTAGATGTCAAGCTACTCACAGCTGTTTCTGCATAAGCCATGTTCCCTCCATGTACAGACCCTGGATTTGAATGAGCAATTGGGGTTACAGGCAAGGATGATGTTTTCTTCCCTCTAGGTGTGACAAGAGATAATGTCCTTGAAAGAAAAGGCTTTTTTGGTGCCACTGTTGCTGATCCTTCAAGTGCTAGGAAGGCAGCCTTTTCAATCTCTGAATTTGTGTTGTGAAATTTAATACTGAGTTTGGGAAGAAAGGTTTTAATATTTGATTTATTTTTTGATGAGGAGGGACCTGGGGATTCTTTGCTTCTGGGGAAAACAGGACTTGGACAGGGGGAAAAAATCACTCTTCTTGGAGGTGGAGTTAGAGGCATGTTTATCCTCACATAATCTTCTCTTGCTTCCTCCTGAGATATTGCAAGTATATCCAAGATAAGGTTTTGCCTTGTCCCATGTTGTTCTCTTGGTAGTTCCTCAGTTATTTCAGATGATACTGGACCCTATTTATAAAGAAAAAGAAAAAAACTTTCTTAAGAGTACAAAAGGAAAAGATTTACTCATTGAACTGCAAAGTAATAAATCTTTTAGTTAATACACAAATATATCAGAAACATGTAGTTTTAGTTGGGGGTACTATAGTTAAAAGTCGATTTTCAATTGAACTAATTTTCAATGAATATCTAAATTGTTGATAGTTTTCTCATTCATAGAAGAGAATACTTATACATATGGCGCATTTGCCAGCATAGGGTAGAATGGCATCAAAGTAATCTGAATTCTGATTATCTTTAATACTTCTACAAAAGAGGGCCATGTAAGGCAGAACCTTACAATTCATCAAACCAATGGTATTCGTTAAATGTAGAAGGTTTCACAGATGGGAACAGATCATAGTAATCACAAGCACTATACTATTTGAAAATCTTTAGAAGATATTGGGTATGTATGTTCTGCTGATAAGCGCAATTGAAGCTTTGATTCGTGAAATCTATCCAGTATACTTTGGTGAGAATCACCAATTTTTCTAAACGTGTTTTTAGAACGAATGACACTCAATAATACATAAATTCGAAGAGAAACGACTATTGGAAAGATAATTTGAGGATCGTGCAACTTTTACTTAGTGTCAAATATATTCCCGAATTTGTAAGAAATAACTAATTTTGAACAGAAAAATAGAAGTCACATAATTGCGAGCTTGAAACATCTGATCATGGTAGAAAATTATGAACCAGGGCAACATAGCTTGCAGTATCTTCTCTGCTGTGTTCAAAATTCAAATTCAAAACTCAGGGATATTCAAACCCCAAAAATCTAAATTCCTGCTTGGGAAATTTGCAAAACCAAATCCCCAACCTTTACTAGAACCCAAATTCCTATCTCTTCTATAAATTCAAGTAACCAATATTTCATGTTTGTGCATATAACACGTACAAGATGAAAAGACCAATTAGTCATGCATGAACACCTGACACAGAAAGGTTATGATCAATGGTAGATAAACAAAAGGCAAGAAAGTAAAGGCAGAAACAAACATCCACAACCGCCACCTTCAAGTCAAGAAAACAAACACACGGAACTGTTAGTACAAAGTAAGAGAAGAATAGAGACAACAATTCAAGGACCTTTTGAATTGGGATATCAGCCCTATTTTCAGCGGTGCCAGGGCCTTGGCTATTGTTGTCCTTGGAAGAGTCTGCAGCTTCAGTTGCCATGCTCAGTGGGGTACCCACCAAACCAAAGAGAAAAAACAGCACAGGATTGAGCTGAACAAAGGAAATTCAAACAAATGTTTACTTTGCAAGAAAGATAAATGTAAGCTTCCTTGGACCATGGAAGATGGAAATTGCCTGAAAAGAAGCGCAGAGAGAATATAGTAAGAAGTGGAGAGGAGAAGCACCATGGAGACAGGTTGTGGTGTAAGCTTGAAGCAGACATGTTTCGTATCTTCCCATTTTAATACAAAATACATGTCATACATAATATTATCATACAGAAATAATAATGTTTTGTTCACTTTCTCTTTCATCTCGTTTCCATTTTTTTATTTTTTATTTTTCTCTTTCTCTTTGTTCAAGTTACATATCACATTTATTATTTTCTTAATTTTATCTCTTTCTTCTTTACATCCAAAATAATGAATATATCCTGTTTTAAGGGATTAATTTATTATCAGTTATTATCATAATATATGGTTGGCCAGCTAAAACATTATTCTTATTGTTTTTGTAGCTATTTTCGTTATTTGGAGTTCGAAGTCAAATAGGAATATTTTTTTTTTTGGATGGAACAAATATGAAATAGATTAATACTAGCTAGAGTGTACTCGCTTATTGTGTACTTAATTAACATTAAATATTTATTAAATTCAACAAACCAAGCCTACCTCAACATTTTTTTTTTCTTCCATTTATTGGTCACTGTCTCTGTTTGTTTATATTTTATCCAGCAACGCTCCAATGACGCGCTAACCTCCCAACCTTGTTTTTAAAATGGACACGCGAATGACAATGGCATGATATAGATTTGTATATCTCAGAAGAGTTGCTAAAACTTTTTTTTTTTCATGATGTTTTTTATTATTGAGTGAATTATATGTTAAGTTTTTAAAATAATTTTCATCCATATTTTATATAATAAACCTCAATATATAAATTGTTATTAATAATTTTTTTTACCATAAATTTAAATTATTAATTTCTATAAGGTGTATTTAGTTTTTAAAAGTGTAATTTTTATTTTAACAGGCGTAGGAAGCCAAATTCAAATAATAATAATTAATGTCCTTGACGTATTTTAAATTATATCTACGACATTCTCGTTTTAATAAATGGGGGTCTCAAGTGCAGTATGGAAATCTAAAGTCAATGTGTTGATTCTGCTGTTTTATTATCTGTGATCGAAGACAGATATTCGACAGATATTCACCCAAGTGGAGACATTTTAATTAGTGCATGTAGACTTACGGCAATAACAATATGATCATGATAAGAATAATTTTAAAATGTATTTTACTGTATATTTTTTAAAACATTAAATACATTTATTTTGTATTTAATATTTACTTTATAAAATATTCTAAATTAATAACATTACTCTACTTGATAGACTCAAAAAAATTACTCTACTTAACTCGTATCATAAATCTAATGTAATATAAAAAAAATTAAATTATTCGTATAATCTCTTAACTTTATTTTAGTTTATAATTTGATCTATTATTTATTAAAAATTATAAAATAATTTTTTAAACAATATCTTTTATAATATATTTATCTTTTTTAAAATACTGATAATTTTTATTTAGAAACATAATTTTAAATTTTTTTTATTGATTTAAAATGTAAAATTTATTTTATTAAATTCATCTATATGATAATTACTACCTTCATCTTTTAATATAAAACTCTTTTAGAAAATTTGATTAATTTAATTAACAACATTAAATTTATTAGCAATTTATATTATTTTTCTAAAATTATTCTTAAATTTATTGAGATTCATAGTCTATCTCTTGTCACTTATACCTAATTAATTAATGTATATTAGTTATCTTCTCCAATCTTCACAAGAGAGAATAAATTTATTTAATTAATTTATAATATTTATTATAAAGTAATTAAGGGTATTTTGATAATAATAAAATTTCATGCAATAAACAACTTAAAAAGAGTCTTATAAAAAAGAACAAATAAATTTTAAAAAAGAGTCTTACATTTAGGAACAAAAGTCATTTGAAATCTAACTACATACTAAAAAAGAACATACACACAACGAAAATTACATGAAAAGTGAGTATCACGATCAATTGTCTAATTGATTTGAGAGATTTTTTATTTTTTATATTATTCATAGGACACACTTTTCATACAATTTTTACATTGTTTATCTATTTTTTTAGTCTAAACCTTAGATAAGTTTTTCATATAGGTGAATATAACATGACAAGTTTCATATCTTGAATCAATTAGAAAAGAGTTTAAAATTTTGTCTCAAGATAAAAAATTATCAATGTTACTTAAATAATTATTTTATAATTTTTAATAAATAAGAGACTAAATTAAACCTAAAAGTAAATAAATAAGCCTAAAAAAATCCCTATTTATTATTATTTTTACCCTCATGTATCATTTTTTAAAAATAATTTTGTTCAAAACATTGTTAAGTATTAAATGTGAACATGTTCTTTAATTAAAATTTAAACCTTGATTCACTACATTGTAAAAATTAACTTTTTTTTCTTTCTAAAGTTAACTCCTAATGGTATATTATTTTGATTTTAATATATAAAAGATTATTATTTGACAACTATTGACATCATTTTTAATTATCCAAAATTAAAATATTTAGAACTTTATCATGTTATCAATATTCAACTTTTCGTTATATTAATGATTTTCTATCAATAGAAATTTTCAATCAATAAAGGTATTTTCAACATGTTTTTTTATTTATAATATTTTTATTTGAACTTCACTAATTATATTTTTACTTTTAATATACTTAAAAAATGCTTCTAAACTACATTTATGATAAGTTTTATTAAAATAAATGTTAACAACCATGAAATTGATGAATGCAAAATAAATATATTTGTTCTTATCTTTTTTATAAGATTCAATTAACTAATTCATTATATTAGTTAGAAATTTTAAAATTATCTTGAATTTACACATCTTTTTATTCTTTAAGAAAAAATTATTAGTTTTAGTTTTTTAGTCTCTTTGATTATTAATATGTTTATTATTTTATTATTTTTATTTATTATTCATGTGAATAGTTATAATAAATTTTAAAAATATTTTTTATACAAAATAAAGTTAGATTACCAAAGAACATAAAACACTAATGCATTTCACTTATTATTTATTAAACTTGTAAAAATTATTCATAATTAAAAATATTTTTTGTAAAATAAGTAGTATAAGAGATATTTTAAATTAATTTTTATAAAAATAAGAACTTTAATTTCTAATTTGAATCTTATAAAAAAAATTAAAAGAGAGTATCTTTTACATTGAAATAAAGTTTAACCCTTTTTTTTTATGAAATATTCTTGTATCTTGTATTTTATAAAGTGACATGTGATATTTCTATATTTGATTGATATCTCATTATTATTGTTTATATATGAAAATGTAGGCTTATAATCTAATATACAAGGGACTAGTGGATAGTTAAATATCTTTAACAAATAGTTAATGTACTTAGAAATCATTTACTACTCATTACCTATTAAACAATTTAGATCTTAAACATGTTTTAAATTTAATTTATTGAAATAAAATACGAATCATTTAATCTTCATTCAACAATAGTTACAAATAGTTAATTACATGAATGTATGTTATTATTAATTACAAATATTTAAAACTATAAGGTTAGAACATCTTTAATGATAGATAATTAATGTTTTTTAGGCTTAAATACCTTTTTGATCTTTATAAATAGGGTATTTTTAATTTTAATCATTTAATTTTTTTTTATTTTAGTCTTTTAAAGATTTAAAAATTTTGATTTTAATTTTTATTTTCAAATAATTGTGTTAACTAATGACATAACAACGATTTTGACCGTCTAATGACTTATCATGTCTTTAGAGAGTATAAAAAAAAATAATCATTTGTAATTTTTTTCAGTAAATTATGTTTTAAAATCTTTATCTTTTCAAAATAGTTAATGATATTAAACTAGTTAATAAAAAAATTAAAAACACAATTTGACAAAAACTAATGTGATTGTCATATTAGACTCCTTAATGATATAACAAATCATTGTATTGTCAATGTTATCGTTATGTCATTGTTTAATGATGTTTATTAAAAATAAGGTTTAAAAGTGAAAAAAAATTAAATGACTATAATCAAACAAAAAATTTAAAGTATTGAAATAAAAAACCTCATACTTTTTGGGACCAAATTATTATTTAAGCTTTTTTTTTTATACTTGAACTATTTATTTTTCTTAAATTTGTCAATTTGAAGAAAGTTTATTTGACAATTACACACAAGAATTATCCTTTCATAAGAAATGATTGTTTATAGGTAAATAAATAACAAATTTTTAGTTTTGTGAGAATAACACAAAACAAGAAAAAGTAATAGAGAAAAAAAACATGTAAAAAAAAATATAAACTAGCAAGTAAATCAAGGAATAATATAGTTAGCCATAATTAATTGAGTCAACGAAAAAAAATAACATGAACAGGCAAAAAATGTGAAATCAAAATTAAAAAAAAATGGAAACTCACAAAAGAAAATGAAAAGTTGTTTGTAGTTCGAGAGTTGTCTAAGTAGAATAGAGAAATTAGAAAAGTTATTTTTTGATAAAACCTAATGAGATCAGAAAACAAAAAGCCTAGGTGATTGGCGTTGTTGCCTTTCTCTTTTTAGCATTACAAACGATGGTTTCTTCATCTACAAATGGGTGCGTGGTAGAAAATGGGTTTATAGATTAGTATTTATAAAAGTAGTGGCATTGATGATATTGGTCTTTTCACAAATTTGAAAGAATCATAAAAGTTGAAGACAAGCTTCTACCCCTTGTTAGGAAATGCATCATTGTGTTATTGCAAGGGAGAAACAATGTAACTAAGCATCACAAAGTCAAGCTCCATTAGTGTTCAAAAACTTTTTTGTAGAATAATACAATCATTGGCTTGTTCAAAAGCATAACTCTCTTAAACTCACTTCCTCTTACATAGAAATTTCACTTTCTCTTTACCTTTCTCTTGTTACTCTCCTTTTTCTCAGTCATTTTTTTCTTTCTTTTTCTCTTTAACTAAACTCTTTTTTATTTTATTATTTATTTTTCTTTTCTCACTTTCTCTTTGTAAGTACACTTGATCTTCATATACTTGTTTTAGTGCAAATAGTATAAAAGTGATATTGTGTTTATTAAACATATGAGTACTTTTTAGTGTAATCATAATGCTCCACTGGCTTATTAAATTCCAAAGAACACCTAAGCAATAAGTGACTTGTTAACATAAATACCAAATCATAAAATACCTTGTTATCATAATTCTCAATTTAGAATGTCACTAATATTTTTAGGAATGACACAAATTTCTTGCATATAGATACCTATGAGTAAAATATTGGATTTGAATAGATAAATAGGTACTAAATGGTAAAACAAATTGATTTTTTCTCACTTATAAATGGAATGAGGGGGATAGCAAATTACTTGTGCTTTTAGGTTCCTTCTATGTTAACTTACATAAATACCTTTAATATATATATATATATAGAGAGAGAGAGAGAGAGAGAGAACTACTCTTGTGAGAATAATTGCTTATGTGAGAACACAAAAATAATTACTAACAACCATCAAATCAAGATTAAAAGTAATAGACTATCAAAATTAAAATACTTAAAAATTCAAATTAAAATCTCAAGTAACTATCAAATCTTTAAAAGATTCACACAAAAAATCTATAAAATATCTCTTTTTTTAATATTGTCGCTAACCTATCACCATGACAAATTCCACCATCGTTGTCATAATCATCTTTGTCGACACCATAACTACCATGTGCCACCATCGTGATTGTCACAACCACTACTAGCAATGATGATGACAACAACAACAACAATGGTAGCGATGGTCATGGTGGTGGCGACGATGATAATGTTTATACGACAATGATGGTAACAATCATGATAATGGATGTGACAATAATCATTGTGGTAGATGTAGTGATACTTGTAGTTGTAATGGTGGCGACAATCATAATGGTAATGATGATAATGATGTATGTAGGTGTGTTAAAATCTAATGATTAAAATTTTCTACCCATTAAAATCATTAAATTTTAAAAAAATAAATGCTGAGAATAAAAAATAATTCTTTTGGAATAACTTAATCCATTATCATATATATATCAATTTTAAGAGTAATTTTAAAAAAATTATTTTTCATTTTCATCATTCATTTTCTTGAAATCTAGTAGTTAAATATTTTAATTTAAAATATTTATATTTTCCATGAATTTACTGGTTAGTGAAACTTTTTTTTTTTAAAAAAAACTATCGTGGTTTATTTATCAAAGGATGTGAATTTTTTTTTTTTTTGTGTTCTTGATATTGGGTATTTAGTATTAATAGTGTTCTAAGTATCTTAGTTGGGTTACAATTGAACGTTCAATTTTTTTGGGTATGAATTGTAGATGGTGAAATTATTTTCTTATACACTGCGACAATAATCAAAATCTAATGAGTAGGATTTTTTTGTCCACACCCGTGTATGGAGTGAGGAAAAAAAACTGTGACAATAGTTTAATTGAAATTGACAAAAAATTTGAATGTTACCAAGCCATACAAAATTCGCAAATAGGTATCCTACACCTTTAAAACAATCTATAGTGTACAATTATTATTTTCTAATTGCAATTGACAAAGGGCTTACAATTGGAGATATATATATATATATATATGCATTGGTATGTTTATGTAAGGCTTATGACTCTTCTATTTGTTGCCGGCATACGTGAGTTATAATTATTTTGAGTTATAATTATATATTAACATTGACATGTTTGTTTTAATACTTGTTAGTATTGATGGTAATATATAAACTAAATTTGTGAATAGTGGTTCTTGTTGCATATAGCTGTGTTATTTAACAATATTACAACTTCGCAAATTGAATTTTTTTAATTCATATAACATGCATTCGATGGGTTGTATTTGAGATATACATCCATTACCCAACAATTATTGTTACCAATCAAATATCTAAAATCAAGTGATCTAATTATTCTAGAAGAAACAAGAATTTGAATTTGTCTTACCACCTTATCCATGTATTATAACTAAGGCGAGGACAACAACCATCATACATATATACACTTAAAATAATAATAATAAAAATGTCATGTTTATCTTGATGTTTACGATCCAGAATCTTTATTCTTTAGTCACACATTTGATTTTTTTTTTTAGAAATTATTTTTCATCCTTTCTCCTTTTATTGTAGATGTTACTTACCAACTTTCATCTTAATGTTTTGATTAATTGACTTGACCTAGACAATAAAAGACACTCAATATCAAGATTGACCCATGAATAATTTTATGCTCTAGTGATAAAAGTTGGTCAAAGTAGTACTTTCATAGGTATTTAAAATTCATAATGCAACAAGTTTGCCTCTTGGTTGTGTTTTTAATGCCTTGAATGAATTAATATTGTTTATCATTATACATTATGATAGTCAAGTTGTTATTGTTAAAGTTATTAGCAATATATAATGAGAAAGAAAGACACCTTAAAGTGAAATAGTAGTTTATTAAAGATTTGATGTCTTGTGATGTTATTTCTTTTAACTTTGGCAGCTCTAAAGGTAATGTTATGAATTTGCTTGTAAAATGACTGACATGTCAGCAAATGCTTGAGTCATAAAGGGGAATAGGATTAAAACACATTAAATAATCACAACAATGGACACTCATTTTTAAATGAATAGTGATTCCATAAATAAAGTTTAATAGGTAACAACAAAATTGTTTATTCACTAAATTAAAGTACACTAAAATTGTTAATCATGTAAAGCTAGTCAGATTCTTATTCCTATGGCACAATATACATTTAATTATGGCAATTATAAGGTTAAGGTATACATATTTTTTCTAATTTATTGAAGAAAAATATTAGACTTAAATACCTCTTAATGTACTTAACAACAATTGATTGTGGGGATGATGGACACAATCACCCTTTGAAGGTTCACCTAGTGAATGTGGTAATGGGACTATCATTGTGAGATAAAGGACAATATCTACATGACATTCACGAAACATAGTACATGCATAAGGCCGTAACGCAAAATCAATGATGAGAACTCATATGAACACATATATTGTATGTGTAAAGTTCTAAAACCTAATTAAAAAGGATGTCACTCAAAGTAATCAAGTCTCCACATTTCATTGGGTGGAAGTTCATATTCATTAGGTATAAAGCTTAAACCCTAAAGGTTCTTATACTAAAAATTTAGTATCTTATGCTTTATTAAGAAGTGTTGTTTACTTTTTTTTTTTTTTTCACACAATTGATATTAAATTGTTTTATTTCTTTAAATTTTAAATTAGTGGGAGAATGTTAGAATTTTTTTATTTTTATTTAAAATTTAAAGTTAAAATATCTTATTTTCTCAATTACTTTTTTTAAACATAAAAACTACTCATTATCTTTTTATTTTCTATCTTTTAGGAATTTTTTTCTATTTATGGGAAATTTTTAGAATCACTTTTTTTTTTTGCACATTTTTTGCTTTAGTGACCTTTATATATTTTGCTTCTTGTAATAAAGAAGCATGTAAAACACATAAAATGAAACATATAGAAAACATATATTTTATTATCCTTATTAAAAACATTTTGAAGCATTGATGTTCTTTAGTTTGAGGATCCTTCACTATACATGATTATTCCACCAAGTTGAGATATCTTGAGAGAAGAGTGCATAATATTTTCTACTAGTGTAGTGAGACGTTTTTGGTTTAAGGACAACGCATTGTGTGCTTCAACTCAAACTATTCTAAATTCTTATATCTAAATTAATTTACTCTTTGTGATTAATTATATTTGACTATTAACATGATCCTCTCTTCATCTCTTAGAGCAATTCAAATTCAAGCTTAGCAAGTAGTTTGTTGTAGTTTAACTTTAAGTTATAAATAGTTTAAATTAAGCTTATTTCAAGTTGTAGACAACTTAGGGTTTGTTATTCTTTTACACTTTATATATATATCTCTTGTACATCCAAGATTAGATTGAGTGAAACCGTAACCTATTCACCACTTTACATGGTATCACAAAGCCTCTAGCCTAATAGCCAAATTGATCCTCATTTTTTACTAATGGTCTTTGTGAAGCCCCTTGTTGAACTTTTTATTGCTTCCACTCTACCCATTAAACTTACCTTCACCAATCATCATACACGATACAAGCAAATGACTCATCTCCTTAAAGCCAATAAACTTCTTAGCTATGTCACAAGGACTACTTGTCCTCCATCCAAAATTAGTTAGTGATGTATTAGTATCTCATCCAACATACTCTCACTAGAAATGTTAAGACCACTATGTGTTTTTGGCACTCTTAGTTTTGTGCAACACTAAAGCTTAGATAATTATGACTTTTGCTTACTTTTCTGTTTTTTCTTAGTCACATCTTAACAAGAAATATGCAAATTTCTCTTAGACTCATATCATGTCCCCTAAGGAACACTTGTCCTCCATCAAAATGTGGACATCCAATGTGGCTTACTACCTTTGATCCATTAGAGTAATTGCGATGAACTTGCCCTCATTGAACACTCCACTAATGACCTTGATCTCGTCTTCACTTCTTTTAATGGCCTCCCCTTGCATTTTGATAGTTCATAGCCTTTATTTGTACACGTCGCTTTTCAATCTCCTTTGATGAGCTTTATGATATACTCATTAACTTTGAAGTTTTTCTCTTGAAAGATGATTAAAACTCACAATCCACTTCAATCAATACTAACTATGCATACCAACAATCTAGCTTTCATTCTTCTTAAGGCAAGAAACGCTCTAGCCCTCATGGTCCATTGCAGAATCATAACAATAATTCATTTGCCAACCCCTATGAGAACTCATAGTGCCTTGTTTGTCAATTTTGTGATTGAAAAGACCATACTACCAAGACTCACTACAAAATCCATGGCTATCCATCCACCAACAAGAAACCTCAAGCTCATTTAGCCCATCATGAATCATCTAATGATCAAAGTTGGCTTCTTGACTTTGGAGCCTTTTATAATGTTACTGAGGATCTTACCAATCTCTTAGTATCCTACAAATACAATGGCTCTGACCAACTAGTCGTTGTGAATGGTAAGGAACTTCCTATCCAATATTCTAAGTCAACTTTCATTTCTACCTCTTCCATCCTTATTCACCTTTGAAATGTTTTACAAGTTCCCTTTGCCACACAAAACCTTGTTTTTATTTCTTAATTATGTAAAACTAATTTGATTCCCATTGAATTTTTTCCCTCTTACTTTGAGGTGAAAAGTTTGAGCTCGAGAGTCGTTCTTATGCACAATAAGAATTATGATCATGTATACCAATTAACCTTTAAAAAAAATCCTCAAGTTTTTTATGCCACCTTCCCTACCACATTATTATGTCACAATCATCTTAGTCACCTAACTTATCCAATACTTTAGCATGTGTTGCAAAGCTCCCAAATCCCAAAACAACCATCCAATGGTTGTTGTGTTGATTGTCTTAATATCAAAAGTCATAAACTTTTATTCAATAAATTGAGTGTTGCTAGTTGTAGTCCTCTTTAATTGTTTATTTTGATGTATACGGTCCAACTTCAATAAATTCAATAAATGAATATTTTTATTATGTTATTTTCATCAATTTATCATCAAGATATGTTTGATTATATCCAATAAAGTTTAAATCTATGGTTTCCAATGTTTAAATCCCTTACTGAAAATTAGTTAAACATCAAAATTAAAATCTTTTACACTAATAATGTTGAATACATTAAATTGTGTTCGTTCCTTCAAACTCATGACATTCTCACCTAACCATTATTTCCCACACCCCAAACATAATGGAATCTTTAAACAGAAACATCATTACCTTGTAGAAACAACCACCTGCCTATTACACCATGCACCCCTACTATTAAAATTTTGGTGTTATGTACTTCAAACAACAACGTATCTCATTAATCAAATATTCACCCAACTATAGTAAATTAAAAGTTTTTGGTTAACTTTGTTTTTCCTAGCTTACTGCATACACAACTAACAAACTTTAAACCAAGTCCAAACCACACATCTTATTAGGATACAATCTTACAAAAAGTGCTTACCTTTATTTCGACCCTTAAGAGGCCAAATTATTCACCTAAAAACATGTTGGATTTGTTAAAGATGTATTTCTCTACCCTTTTACTTTGATCCTCACTAATAGTTAACAACACATGATCTATCGATAATTATTTTCTATACTTGAAAAATCATAGTATTTAGATGCAATTATTTAATGTCTCTTATGTTTTGGGGTCCTAATTGTACTCAATTTATAAAAATAAAAAAATAAAATTTTTATAATAAAATCGTAGTTTTTTTTATTTTCTCACTTGATCTCTTTTGTTTTTAAGGAAAGATGTTGAAGAACCACTTAGGAGGAGACCAAAGGAAAAAAAAATATATCACTAAAGCTCACTTAAGCAAAACCTCGTTGGAATCAGATATTTGACTTTGTGCTCACTTAAGTGAGGTCCTTTAGGCTCACTTAGATACAACTTACTAGAAAGTCTAAATAACCTCTAATCTCACTTAAGTGAGCCTTGGCGAATGAGACACAAAGAGCCTAAGTTTGAAGCCTAGAGCACAAAGAAATGTTTCCAAGTCTTTACGTCAGGAAGTCTAGGTTAGAGAAAGTTAGTTGCAACTTCTGTAACGCCCATTTAATTTTCCAAAATAAATTGAGAATCTCATAAATAATAAAAATATCCTTATTAAATGCTTAATAGAAATCCTAAATAGTTTCAAATATTCTCATTATATTTCTCTAAATAGCATTTTGAAATAGAACAAATGAATGACAGTAATATAATAATTAAACAACAATAATAAAGAATATACAAGTCCAATTAAGCTGATACATAAGCAATATAACTTTACAATTCAATTACCCAATTACAAAATATATATCTAAACCCAAATAAATAGGACTTTATACATTTAATTCCAAGTATTCTAAACAAAAATTTCAATAAAATCCTTTTTGCAGTCTAGTGGAGGTCCACTACCTTCTTCTCCAGCCATATTTTGCATAGAAATCACCTTCGGATGTGGGGTCCTGAACCCATCACTCCACTCAGGACTGCATTCGAAGACTGAAAAGTAATTTGATTGTTTCCGCCTTCTGGATCTGAAAGAGGAGTGTAAGGAGTAAGTCTTCCATCCTCTCAAACAAACAAGCACAAACAAAAAAATGCATATGTTCACTTGTCCTCTTGTCTCGCCGCAACGTTCCTATTTATTCATTTCACTAATGGCGTTTTAGGTCCCCACGTCACCTCTTAATATTCTAATTCCTAGAAGATTTACACAATACGTCCTCAAATCCCTATTTGCTTTTTGGGTGACAATCGGGAATACATATCATATCTAGTACATCAAACCCAAGATACTCTCAATTGGATCAGGTTCTGCTTTGTCGGAGACTTCAAGCCGGTTATGTGAATTCCTCTTATCTCAGGGTCATCACAACTTGACACCTTATACTACCCCCAAGAACTCATCGAGAACCTATGGACATTTCTCAAGTACCTACCGTAGTCATCTCATGCAATCCTCCATTTTTAGTTTAACACGAGATTTCTTTACATCAAACGTCAACCACCTTCACCGCTCTTGCAACTGAGTCTCCATCACTAATATTATCACAATGTTACATCATCGGATGAGACTTAGTCCTTACTGTTGATTATAATATCTCTAGTATTCTCTTTATACATCAAACTCTTGACCTTTTCATTCTTATTTTCACTAATAAAATAATTATACATGGAGAGCCTTCATCCTTTTGAAACTTGTCGCCATAATCATGATACATTTCTATGCTAGTATTTCTATTCGTATTTGCTTTCCAAAGACGACCTATCATGTTCCATTTGTAGGAACATTCCTCAAACATAACGAATTTTTTCCATTCTAACAACAGAGAAAAGGCACGCAGTCCTATCTATTTGAATCTATAATAATCGATCATTAAGTAAGGGATAACTAGTATCTTCCAATTCAATAATACTACACACATTCATCCTTATCACCTGATATTTATGTTTTCGTAAACATACATTAAGAAGATAAAGAAAATGAATAAATAAATAAAATGAAATAAAAGATAAAAAATTAAATTATTTTTTTTTCTAACTTCTTTCACGTCTTTAATATTATAATTATTATTCATAATAATTATCTAATTCTCCAAGTTTATTTATTATCATCCTTTATTATTATAATTATTATCACTAATATAATATTACAATTATTATTTAATAAAATTTTATTAATTAATTATATATATTTAATTAATTTAATTACGT